>MJUU01072861.1:0-29829 GCA_002080025.1 Modiolus philippinarum
ATAATTTTCGCCCAATAACTAATTATTTTCCTTCTGATAATTGATTTCCACTCTAATTTTGACAATGATTTGAATAGGTATTCATATGGATCACCAATTTGGTAAATAACGAATAATTTTCTGATTTCGATTAACCAACTGTAACTCTTTCTATTCTTCAAAAATAGTTGTCGTTCTGCAATTTTCCATTCTGTAGAATTGTTACCAGATCTACAGATATTCCCAAAAAGATAAACAGCTCTTTTATGAATTTCAGCTTCTGCAGGCAATAAGCCAGATAAAATGTAAACTGCAGGATCCGCAGTATTGGTTGGTAGTGAGAGTACTTACTTAATCATCTTTTTATATTGGCGTTCAAGAATTTCAAAAGACTTTCCTGTTGGTATCAATGTTTCCAAACCATAGAACATAATAGGAATTATATATGTTCTCAAGAAACGTATAGCTGTAGTAGGAATTTTATTATTTTCGCCATGTAGACCTGTGCCCATGAGACTATATAAGGATCTTCTAGATTTTTTTGAAATTTTCTTCTACAGTTACTAATTTTGTGTTTTTAGAGCCTCGAAATATTCCAATATGTTGTGCTTTTTGAACTTTTTCCAAAGGTTTTCCATTCAAACACCATAATTTCGTTATCAAAACTGTTAACAGTAGATGTTTTTACCGGTAAGATGACAGATTTAACAGGTTGGAGTGTATATATTTCTCTAGAGCTGTAATCTGAGGCAATGTTTATCATAGCATGGTATTACCACTGGCTAAAGCTATATCGTCTGCACAGGTGGGGGCACAGCAATTTATAAAACAAATCTTACTAAGGTTTCTAAGTATGGATATGAATCCGAGCAAGTTTTTGGATTTGTTGAAGCCATATGAGTCCCATTATTGACCAAATTACTATTGATAAGATCATTTTTTTTAATTTATCAATCTATAAGTCTATTTTGTTTAGGATATATCTGGTAACTTTATTTTGTATTCCATTTAATAGCTCGTCATTTGTTGTTTGTAACGACTTTTGGCTGCTTTCGGTTTTCTGATTTTCAAGAATTTCTATTCTTCTACTTAAAGTTTTTATAGTTTGTTCTAATTCATATTTCTTCTTTTAATCGCGGTTGTTTTTCCTTTTTCTTTAATTTTTGCTCCAATCGTTTCAACTCGTAATGTGTTATATTGTTCTTTTAAATTTGTATCAGTACTATTAGGTTTTTTGATGGTAATACGGATGTTGTCTCATATGAACTGCCGGACTGTTTCCTTGTTGACGAGCAATTTCTATTTTGTGTAATAGTATACAGTTATTGACTGGGTCCGAAAACAACAGCTGTTTTGTTTGACCCGAGGACTGAACTGTTTCACGAAGCCGAAGGCTGAGTGCAACAGTTTAGTCAGAGGGTCAAACAAAACAGCTGTTGTTTGAGGACCCAGTCTATAACTGTTTTGTTATACCTTTTCATGTTCAATGAATACGCTCCATTTCATCTGAATACAATTCACGTCGCCAATTTGGTTATGCAGACGACAGGAGATCAAGTGATATGGGCATGATATTTTTGAACCAATCAAAATAAGACAGGTGGTCAACAGATCGGTGTCGGTCAACAGACTGAAAACTGTTGACTGGTCAACAGATCGTTTTTTGGTTTGAGAAATAAAACAGACAAATTGTCGATATTTTTCCCCAATGCATTTATATAAGGAAAATATTATAAGGTATAACAATAGGCTCTATTTGTATATGAGAAACAAGTTCATTAGTCAAAGAGTCTTTTTGAGCATATGAGTCGAAATGAGTATGATTATCCTGATCATGGTTTCCACTACACGAGTAGCATATTTCTGTGTCAGTATTAATACACTGTGCATGAAAGTATAAGTTACAGATCGTACAAGATATTTTATCTGAAGACAGCAGTTGCGAACAGAGAGTACATCTATCATATTTTTCTTCAAATATTAACTGTTGAGCTAAAGTAATAGCTTCAGATGTTTGTGAGTCAGATAAGGGAGTAACAGTTTCAGGTAATGCTAACTGCTTAACAGTTGTAGAAGTGTTACTAATGCTGAAATTATCTATCACTACATCATGTTTACATTTGAGACAAGTATGCGATTCATTTTTATTGTTTTCAATCTGTTCAATTTCTTTAGCTGATAACTTTTCACAGTGAAAATGAACCCAGTGATTATTTATACACAAAACAGCTCTTGTTTTACAACTTCTGTTGCATTTGTGGCATTTCTCATTTTGTAATTGTGAGCGGTTTCCAGTTTGATGTTGACTGTTTGCTGTTGTACTTTTTAAATTACTTAGTACGAGCTCTAATTGTCGAGATAATTGTTGGTTAGTCTCATGGATATCAATAGTTATTCCATTAATTGTGGTATTTTGGATTATCTCATGTATATTGTTAATGTCTCTGTTGATAAAGTTTATCATACCCTTTCCATTAACTAATATGGAACATTTTGTGATATATAGATTTACAGTATAGCTTTCAGATAATGAGTTCTAATCTTTAAAGGTTTTTTTGTGTCATATAGCCAAGTCTATCACAACTGTTATCCTTTATGACTTTTTGAAAATTAGAAACGTCACTCATGTAATACAGTTGACATGCATTTGAGAATAATTCAAATGTAACGGCATCCAATTCAGCAGTAAAGCCCCCATCTGTAAGGTCAACTCCAAAAATTGGTGAATAAGTATTCAAAGTATTGTTGATGTGACATAGACTTTCTTTTATCTTGTTTATATTTTGAAGAAGTTGTTCGTCCTGTGTTTTGAAACTATTGTAGCTCTCGTGTTTCCTAAATTTATTGAATTCAACTATAGAATATGGAGGGATCTCAAAAAATGTTATTTTACAGGCTGTATAAGGTTGTAATAAATCAATAAACTTTTTGTATTTGTCTTGCAGTGAATTTACAATATTTTGATCTGATGATATACGGATAAATGTGCCATCATAGTCAGTAAAATCATATGTACCCAGCCAGATGTATAAATGTATGTTATCCAGATGCCCAATTTCTCTATCTATATGTTGTTGTAACCATGTATAACCTTGGTCAATAGTTTGACCCGATTTATACCGCCACCTTATCTGAGACTGAACTTCAGTTGAGCAGAATTCTAAGAGATATTTTGCTTTACTGTCTGTAAGTATAACAGGAGTAAGTTGCTTATGGCCCTGTAATGGTGGTATCGGTTTGTCTAAATACTTCTGTAGTTTTCTCTTTGACATGAATGTATTTAGAGCTGTTAATGAGTTTGTTACGGTAAATACACAATAAGCAGCATGCAAGCCAAAGTTAATGTTTATGATTATATATGTACACTGTACACTGTACTAGTATAGTGAGTAAACCAATATGGCAAGGCCCAGCATCAATATATAACAAGGTATCACCACATCTTAATGTCTATAATGTGGGACTAGTAAAATAAAAAGTTCTACGTGACCAACAAGAATCGAGTTTGTAGACTATACTAGAATGAAGTATTTCTGATAAAAAATATATTATCGGAATAAGATTTATCTCTGATATAATTAAAAGTCAGTAAGATTAAATAAAAAGATTTAAGTTAAAATATCATCTAATGATATAAAACGAATTTCTAAGGTCCATAAAACTCAAAAAGGACCCGCCATCGTATCCTGTCAGTACATTGAACTTTAACTATATTGTTATCAATGACCAAAGCTCAGGGAACCATGGAGTAAAAATAAATGATCTTGGTGCATATATGTTTATTGATACAATTAGAAGAGTAAACCATGATAGTGTTTTGTTGATAACTTGCATCTCTGATCTTTGCTAAGGTGGAGTTTCCTTGATAATTTATATATATACCATATGACAAGCTGTTGGGGAATTAATTATCAATTTTTAAATCATTTGTTGAGATACAAGATACTCAAAAGATAGAATCATGATATGTAATGTACAAGGTCACAATTCCAACAAATGCATGGCAAATGCATGGCAAAGTTAAGCAAATGGAATAACGCACTTGGTTTACAAAATGTCTCACCGGAAACTTTCTAACTATTATGACTGTTACTAATTTAATTTTAAAACTTTTAAACCTTTCACAGCAACTTGCTATCAACACTTGAATATATAAATACAGTTGTCTCTTTTATTACACAGTCATTAGAACTGAGGAGAGGAGACTTCACTGTATTTGTTTTATTACATTATGTTTTTGTTTGATATATATGAAAAAGAAAGGAAATGGGGTAAATGTGAAGGAGACAACATCCCATATCCAGGTTAAAACGACCCAAAACAAAGTATCTATGGGTCACCGTACGGTCTTCAACACAGTGAGGAACCTCACACAATATAGCAAGCCCTAAATGGTCCCAAAAGGGTAAAAAGTGGATAAATCAATGAAAACAAACCACATCCAATAACCCAAATATCAAGAAACAAACTAAAATTTTATAAGAAGACACGGACAAGTCAATCAACAACATATTCCTGACTTGGGACAGGCGCAAAAATTGCGGTGGTGTTAAACTCGTTTTCTTGGATTCAAACCCTCCCCTATGTGTGGTGTATGGCTAAAAAACAAATACACAAAAAGACTCACAGTAAAAATCAAACCAGAAAAAAGTCCAACTTATCAAGACGAGTACCCTTACAATGAAGTACATAAAACATGAAGACAATACACACAGGTACTGTCCGGACAAATGCTCGCAGTTACTGACAGCTAGCTAAGGACATAATTTCCGTTGACTATGATATCAAGCCTTCTTACATATGAAACTTCAATTGAAATACTTCTAAATAGATTTGGTATAACAACGTCATCAATTATGAAAGAAGAACCTGATATTGTGCAATGCCAAATACTGCCAATATGAAAAATTGTTTAAATTTAGTTATGGTGTAAAGCATTTAGAAGATGATCAATATTTTTGCCAACAAAAACCAGCAGTAACGATTTAACAACAATGCTGTATTTATATCCTTTATGAATAAGTTTGTTCAACGGATTAATAAGTTTTGAAGGACAATTTTTGAATTTATGCGCTTTGTAAATGAATAGAAGTTTGGATGTGAAATGCCCTGATGTATAAGAGCCCTGCATGTAGAACCAAATTTTCTTAATAAGTCAATGTATCTATAATAAAATTTAGAGAATGTTTTCATTAATTTATGATATCTAAACCCTTGATGCAGAAGTTTTTCAGTGAGACAAAGATTTCGCTCGTTGAAGTCAGAAACATCACTACATACTCGTGCATATCGAACAAGTTGTGAAATGTAGACCCCGTAAGAAGGGGCTAACGGAACATCGCCGTCGAGATGGGGAAAATTGACTATAGGGAAGGAGAAATCATCCCTTTTATCATAAACCTTAGTGTTCAACTTTCCTTGATTTATTGATATATCAAGTTCAAGAAAAGGAGTATAATCACTGCTGCTATTGGATTTATTTAAAGTAAGTTCTGCAGGATAAATTTCATCTGTAAATTTAGAAAATCAGGATTGTTTAAAGCCAAAATATCGTCCAAATATCTATATGTGTTGTTAAATTTATCCACTAAATGTTGTTTAGAAGGGTCTTTTTGAATTTTTGCCATGAATTGTGACTCGTAGCAATAAAGAAATAAATCTGCTATGAGAGGTGCACAGTTGGTACCTATAGGAATACCTATTTTTTGCCGATAGACTGTATCACCGAAACGAACAAAAATATTATCAAGAAGAAAATTTAATGCTTTTATCATATCCTGACAAGTCCAGTTGGTATATTTGTCATGTTTGTCGTCACTGAAAAACGATTTAAATGTATTGCAACAAATGTACGTACATCCTGATTTTTTGAAGGACCATTTGATCAAATACGAAAATTTCTCTTTGATGAGTGTATACGGTAATGTAGTATATAGGTTAGAAAAATCATAGCTATCGACGGAGGTGTATTCTTCATTAACAGATCGAAGTCTTTCCAAAACTTCTACCGAATTTTTAACACTCCAAAAGTAGTTAATTCCACTGTATTCGTAACATTTGTTGCTAAAGTTGATGACGAGATTTTTTGTGGTTGTAAGTGCACTGGTCAATAAAACAGAAATATGTGTAGTTGAACATTTACTTGATGCGAAATAAAACGAAATTTGAAAGGATTTTTGTGAAGTTTAGGAAGCCAATACATAGTAGGAATGCTTTTATAATTAGAAGTTGCTATAAGTTCAGCTGTAGCTATCATGTGATCATCAATTATTTGTGTTTCTGTTGACGTGGTAGCTTGAAATGTACTAGAATTGGTAATTTCATTCCGAAGCACCTCGATGTAATACTTACGTATGTTTGTGTTGTCATAACCAAAATGGGTTATTTGCCTGCAATTTTGAACAAATTCAATTAATGAAGTAAAACCGTGTATTTATACAGATTTTGTCCAATGTACATTTCCTCCATCCCCTTAATCTGTTGAAAATATCAGAGGCATTTGTGACAGACATTAAAATTCATTCCTTTTAAGTTTTTCTCTATTTTTCCACTGCTTTTAAGTTCTTTTTACGTCTTGCCATGAAGAGGTGTTTCTTATTTGTCTGGAAGACTCTCTGTATTTTAATTCAACCAAGTCACAAGAAATAAATATCCTTCAATTTTAAGTAAATTACATTCAGACTTGTTACAATGCTAATGTAATCGGATTCTGGTGAAAAGGCTTGGTAACAAATCTGGAAATAAATGTACTTTACCAACAGTTATTTTACACATTTTTGTATCAAACTAAATAAGTTTCGAGATTAGATCACTTTTTATTGCATGGATGGATTTTTCTATACGACTTTATTTCTTTTCAGATTGAATTAATGGGCAAGTTGTGTATACAAACGATTGGCGTAAAATAATATGAAACATTACACCACAAAATGTCCAAATAAATGCCTCCATATTTCAAGGACACATCAGTTCCAATCATCTCATACCTATACTTCACCGATAGCATTTAAAATTTTCAACAATAATAACCGTGTATTTCAAAGCCGTACCACAGACCACCTCAATTCTAAACCATACGATTGTTCATGTCTAAATTCACCTTACAATTATAGTCCCTGTGGTCACGTCATAAAGGGAGACTTGAATATCATCGAAAACCCGTCTCCGTGAAATCCTTGCAAAGGGACCAAAATTCCGTAAATGTTAAAAAAATGGATAACAGGAAACACCTACAATGGCTGAAAATTATAATTACATGCAACAATTTGCAAGGGAACTACACAAGAAAAACACGTATAAGACAAAAGACAAACGTAGACAACGATAGGAACTCGGGACAGCCGGACTTTGTACCGGCACTAGCAAAAGCCAGCGGTAGGGTTAAACCGGTTTATGGGTACCCAAACCTCCCCTTTATCTGTCCCGTAAACCACGATCCATTAACTGAATGCAAAATTTTAAAATGCTGTAGAGGATTTTGCCAGAAAATGGATTAAGCGTGAACAAGATGAAGACCTGGATTGTCTTTCGAAGTGGATTAAGGCTGTGATGTCCATGATTCGTCAGTTACGAGTGTCAATGAGAACTAAAGCATCATCCATTTCCATAAATGCAGATGATGCCAGATACTTGTCCTCCATTCATGACAAATATGTCGATGTTCCGGCAGATAAGACCCCTAATAACAGCATTTTCATTTGTTAAAATCATTACATTGATTACTAGACATTAGTAATACACAGGACAATCCAACCTAAACAGCTACTACTCTTTCTAAGGAGGAGATATTACAAAACCATAAATATGTTTTGCTTTCCTTTAGGATTTCAACCAATGATGAAGACACCGATCTCCCCTCCTTGTACTGGGTACCAAAATTACACAAATGCAAATACAAACAACGGTACATCGCTGGATCTGCAAAATGTTCTTCAAAACCTGTTTCTAAGATATTAACCTCCATCTTGACAGCCGTACTATTGTGATAGTAGCTTTTCAAGAAGTGATGTAAATGAAATGTGGATATTAAAAAAACTCTAAAGATCTGCTTGACATCTTTAAATCGAGATCATTATCACAATGTAACAGCATTAAAACTTTTGACCTCCCCACACTTTATAGTACCATTCATCATGAACAAGTGAAATCACGACCGAAAGATTTAATTCATAGATGCTTCTTTCGTAACAACGCGAGCGAAGATATATGTACATTGTTATAGGCAGATGACAAGCATACTTTGTGAAATACGACTCAGAATCACAGAAAAAATATACCTAGGAAGTAATTAAAATGTTAGAGTTTCTGATCGACAATATATTTGTCAAGTTTAAAGGACTTGTTTTTCAACAGACTATCGGTATTCCAATGGGCACAAACTCTACCTCTTTTAGCCGATCTGTTTTGCCAATCATATGAAGCTGAATTCATCGAAAGGCTACTGCAAAATAATGATAAAAGACTGGCCCTGTCATTTAATTTCAGCTTCCGTTACATAGATGACATTTTATCACTGAACAACCCTCGCTTTGGTGATTTTCTTCATCTTATCTATATATAAAGAGCTCGAAATCGAAATTAAAGACACTTCAGATACTTCCACGTCGGCCTCGTCCCTTGACCTTCATCTTGAAATTGATACCAGAGTCACCCTACAAATTAGGCTGTATGACAAACGCGATGACTACACTTTTCCAATAGTCAACTTCCCTTTTCTTTGTAGCAACATTCCAAAAGCACCGGCATGTGGAGTTTACGTCTCCCAACGCATTCGCTACTCATGGGCATGTGATCGATATACAGTGACTACCTTGATAGAGCTCTGTCGCTTACAAATAGGCTACTTAAGCAAGGGTATATTATCCAAAATTGAAGTTATCACTACAGAAGTTTTAAGATCGACACCACGATCTTGTAGACCGCTATGGGATATCTTTTTGCCGGATGACAATAGATCTTTCTCTTTGCCACTAAAGTTTGTTTTTCCTCTACCAGATTTCATTGTACTACGAGAGTTGACATGTTTATCACGGCGGGTGTCTTATAAGAAGCAGGAGATTCATACTCTACCGGTGCACCCGATCTCACCCTTGTTTTTAATTGGGTCCATGTTGTTCATTTTTGTATATGTGTGTGTCTTCATTTTTCATTTCTGTACCGTGCTCATGTTGTTTCTGTTTCTTTCTTTTTTTCCATGTTGCCATTGTCCTTGGATTGTTCGTTTTAGACTGACGGTTCAGTTCTCAATTACTGCATCTGCTATATAAAGTTACATTTTACAAAGCTCAAAATGCCCAATAGCACTTACATCACAGAAAAATATTTTTGATATTCTTGAACATAATTGATACATTTCATCTTTATCTGAAATTATACATACTGTCTTCCAAATATAAACGTATGCAGTAAAAAATTATATAGAGTAAAAAACGGTTCGCAAATTTCTTCCCAGAATGTTTATCTTGGCTGAAAATTAAATTTGAGACACATGTACACCAATTAAGGTGTTAACAAAAACTTAAAAAACTAAGTTGCGTAATAAACACTTGACGATGCTGCGGCAAATTTTCCAGTGTTATTTACTGGCTATCTCTTGCAATAATGCACATATACAGGAAAATTGTATAGGAAATAATAACATGAAACATTAAATATGTCCAATAACAATTCAAAAGAACAAAAAATCTAAATTAAAAAATTTTTAATTTCAACGTTCCTTCCGTCATTTCAGTCTTCAAGTTATTAGCTTCGATGCATTTTTACTGTTTCTTCAAAATCTAATTTGCTTAGAGAATTATAATTTACAGAAAACATCAAGACTGCAATTTACTTGCAATATGTTATGTTTCAAATAACAAACAGAGGTTCAGTGTTGGAAAACTGAAAATTATTTTCTGGAAACAGGAAATTAAGTGTGTTTCAAATTCTTTTCTTGACAATATATCCAGTATCGTGTCAATGCATTGAACTTTAACTATAAAGGATGGTTCGATTTCTTATCAATTAACAAAGCTCAAGGAACATTAAAATCAAGTGATTAGGGTGCATATGTTTACTGATACAATTATAAGTCAACCATGATAGTATTTTGTTGTGTGAATACATCTCTGATATTTGCTAGTGTGGAGTTTCCTTCATAATTGAGTTAAACCGTTGGCGCATTTATTCCCCATTTTCGGATAATTTGTTAAGAGACAAGATAGTTACAAGTGAAACCCCAGAAATAGAATTAAGATATATATGTACTAGGACACAATTCTCAAGAAACACATGGCAAGGTTAAGCAACTGGAAATATGAGCTTGGAAATTATACCGTTTTTAAAAATTGTTCTGACAATTGTGACTGTAAATAATATAGTAATAATATCGGAGGCTATTGGGATACATCGGCAAATGAATACCAAAGCAAAAATGATGAAAGGGGAACTTCAAAATCACAAATCCTAAATCATATCCAACACGAAATCAGACAAATAAATAAACAAAAATGATCAAGAATGCCACAAAACTAAAGAACTAGCAGTGTGAACCCTTACAAACACGGAGGTATCATTAGTTGCTCCGGAAGGGTTGCATGATCTGACACTAACATTCATTCCTTTTCAGTCTTTCTCGATTTTTTTACTGCACTTTTAGATTTAGATTCCGTATATTCCGCTTGTAAGTTCATATTTGTATCTAAAACGAACTTTTATTGACATGAATAGGTAATTGTTATTTGTCTCTAAGATTCTGTGTGTTTAATTCAACCAAGTCACAAGAAATAAATATCATTCATTTTATGTAAATTTTAAGTAAACAACATTCAGACTTGTTACAATACTTATGTAAACGGATTCTCGTGAAAAGGCTTGGTAACAAATCTGGAATTAAATGTACTTTTCCCACAGTTTTTTTACACATTTTTGTATCAAACTAAATTAGTTTCGAGATTGGATCATCTTATATTGCATGGGTTTAATTTCTATACGAATTTACTTCTTCTCAGATTTAATTAATGGACAAGTCGTATATACAAACGATTGGCGTATATTTTTATTGTATTTGGTATCTGCGATACAAGGTGGCATTTTGCAAATCTAAAAAGTATCAAATAGCATTTATATCAGAAAATATACTTTCAATATACTCAAAAATTCAAATTAGAAATTGATCTTTCTCATCTTTTTGGGAATACATGTTCTCTCCCAAAACATTACGCAACAAAAGAAAGAGATGTAATGTCAAAAAAGTATGCACAGCTCCTGAATTATCTTCAAAACGATTATCTTGGTTGAAAGTTGAATTTGAGGCACATTTACATCAATGTACTAAAACTTCAAATAATGTAGCAGAATACAAAACTAGAGAAAAGAAAAAACAGTTGTAACTAATAGCCCCAGTTTACCTTGTTTACGAAGTTTCTCAAACAATTGACAAAAATCTTGTACCCTATCAGCGTTTTATTTGATCTACACTGGAGAGAAATAAGATGTCGTTTAAGGAATGTGCACAAACTAAATTTACAAAAGACTTGGGTATTTAGTTATTTGTGTCTGTACTTACCTGATCATTCGCCTGATAAATTTTCGTCATATCATATCTTCTGTTGTCTCTGTACCATGCCAAATGAATAATAATGTCCTTGTAGACTTTTATTCAAATATTTAACCTAGTAATATAATGACAGTGGTTGGTGACGCTATCTAGTTCACTTCGTAGTCCCCATCCCCGGGAACTCACTTCTACAATATTGGAACAAATACAAACACATTTTTGGTCCCAGACCATTTATCTGGGAGATAAATACACTTCAGTTGAAAGGTAAAATTTGGCTGGACGGAGAGGAAACTAAGTTGGTAATTGCAGATTTTGGAAAAGTTTAATCAGGAAAACAAAAGAAAACCATGTGATATTGACAATTTATAACTAACGTCACATTAAGAACCAACGAAACCGTAAACTGGAGTAAACCAAGAAAGAACACTATTTGCTTATTATTTCAGTATTCGGTCTGAATGCACAAATAGCTCATTTCTATTAAGCGTTGATTTATGCTTATGTTATGGTCTCATGTTCATTTACTCCATATCCTTTCGTAAAATATTGGAAAAAGTGACTTCAATGAAGCAATTGCATTATACTTAGATGTCACTGTCTTCGGTTATACCGTTGATTGAAATTGCAAGAATCCAAAAAAAATAACGTCTATAGAAAATTTCCTGATAGATTGTTGAATAAAAAAAATATTATGATGATACAACTAGCAAAATGGTAAGTATAAAGAAGGAGAAAATACCACAAGAATCATTTTGAAAAAGAGAGTGAATGTTGTAGAGAAAGAAGATGCAAAAGTTTTAAAGAGAGACAATTGTGAAAAAGGGTGAGATAATGTTACGTGAGATGTAAAAGAGGTATTTGTATAAAGAGTTATTAATAGAAAGGTAATCGAAATGTTTAAAGACCGTAGTTGTATAAAAAGTGAGATAATGTTAAGATCCTTCATAACAAGCAAAACAAAAGAACAAACGCAACAAATTTATAGTTGAGGATCATCCTGCAAGGAATACATATCGCCATTTGAAGATTCGCTTACATGGTACCAAAGAGTGGTAATTTTATATTTCTATTCGCAGTTTATTTTTTATGTTTGATTGGATTTGAAATGCACTTCTTTTTTATAAAAGTTGAAGGTTTAGCTTATTTCTTAAACGAAGTCGTTAAAAATAAAAATTATAAATATTTTAACAACTTCACCTCAGTTTTGATTCCATAATTTCATATTTTACGAAAGGATATGGAGTAATGAACATGAGACCATAACACATATGCTATACTCCAACTGCAATAATTTTAATGAGCTGTATGGCCATTTCGGAAATTTATTCCTCATCAGCAGCACTAGAACCCAAACAAAGGAAATCCATAATTTCAAAAAATGTTTAAAATGCTTAAATCAAATGAAATCCGAATATGTATTTTTCATATTATCGTAGATAACGGTTAATAAATTACATCTAAATAGCAATTAAGTTGACAATGGTTCTCGTTTTATTTACAATAAGCTTAATTTTATACGTTCTAAGTAATGAAATATCTTGCATTTATGGATACGGTGCTCAGATATGTTTCCAGGTATCGTATTTGATTACAGCATGTAATTCATGTGAAAAGTCCTGATAAATAAATCTGTAACTAAATGTACTTTATAGTGCCATTTTGCATGAAACTAAATGAGATTTTGGTCTAAATCACATTTTATTTCACATTAAACAATTTTATTTCTTCGTAGATTGTTATAACGGACGATTTGTGTGTGAATGATGTTTTAAATTCATTTGCTATGTGTACTTTATTAATTGAAAATGCATATATTTTCTAGAAACGTAGACAACAAAAGAAGAATACTGCTATAGCAATTGACGCTATTCCTCATGAATTTATATGCTGCTAAATTTATACTTGAATTTACATGAAATATGTATCAACTTCTAAATTTCAGGGAATTAGAATTTTAATCATGCCATTTAGATGAATACAGCGTGATATTGTCTGTTACTGTTGTGGTGTACTTGTTCATGTGAGAATTTCTCATATGAATTCACTATTAAAATTCAACTTTTGGCTTTCTTGCTTTGTAAAAAAATTAAACTATTTTTCTGGCTGTCTGTATATATATATTGCTGCGGTCAAGCAAGTAGCAAAACTTTCAATTTACCGACATTAGAATTTAAACTCCCCCCACTCTCAAACCGTCGTACAAAGACAACATTGTATACATTTGTCAGGTTTTCACGTCTGATATATCTACAATGTAGACATTTGACATCGATGAATCAAACACATTGTGTAAGCTTGGGGTGTTAATCTTGACTTCATTACATTGAAAGGTTTGCCACTTCCTTGACCGCGGCAATATTGCCCACATCTCCCGATTTTGATTGCCAAGTTTTCTTACAAACAACTGGATGAGTGCCCTGTGATCGTTTATATGTTGTATTGTCTATTTCATTGGTCCCTTTGTCGGGCAATGGATGACAGTGTTTGTAAGAGTACTTCGCCCGACATGTTATTCTTGTTGACAACCCCGCATCCATCAAAAATAATGAAATGAAGTTGATGGATGTGGCGTTGTTCGACATTCAGCAAGTGAATTCCGCTTAAACCGGTGCTAGGGACCGTCTTGAACTTACTGTGAGGTAAGAGCATTTGCTCTTTGTTGAAGGTCTTATAGTGACTTAAAGATAAAGAACAACAATCAAAGCGTTGTTCCATTTGCTTAATCTTACCACGTATTTATAGGGATCAGTTTATCCCATGTACATTTACTCCATATCCCTTTATTTGTTTAATAATAGTTTGGAATCTTAAAAAGCAGACCAGTACGATTATAAAATATCAAAAAGAATGAGGTAAACCAAATATGGCAATCATATATGCATTCTATTTTATCAATAAACTACGGTTGAAAGCTTAATACAAAAATAGACAAAATTCAAAAATATTATAACCGATGTCTGCAGACTATTATCTTATGAGCATCTTGATTAATAATGATAATGATTAATTTAAAATAATTTGTTATTTTTTAAATCGTGGGTCAAAATAGTAACCTTAACCTACACCCCAACCTTTTTAATACTGGACTTCCGAGTCGTGTTCAAACGGAAATAGTTTTTTTTATACTATACGAAAAAAAATCAATACATCAACACAGTGAGTTAATGAACACTGTTGGTCTAAGGATGGTTTATATTGAATCTGTTTCAGCGCTTCAGGTTAATTGTTTTCCTTTTCCATCAATTAAGATAAAGTTTTATTTTGTCATGTCGGAACAATAAAAAATATACACTTCAATTCCATAAATATTTGTGTTTTATGTTTTATATATTTATTTCAATAATTCACGAATCCAGTGACTCCGTCTCATTGGTATTTGAGGTGATCGCTTCAGTCTTCATTCACATAAGAGTTCCTATCTCGAAAGTCCCGTATTAATGTAATAAAGAAAGCATCTACTGGGTTATAAGAAATTGTTACTTTGTATTTCATGCAGCAACAATATCTGCTGACAACATAGAAATGAAATACACAAAACATAGAAATGAAATACACAAAACATAGAAATGAAATACACAATAAACTTCAGATAAAATCTCCACTTCATTAGCTTCCTTTTAAACAGAGTATGTGTACAATGTAGAATTTGCTTTTTGAGATGCTACCAGACACAACACCATACAATTGGCTTAATTTACCCATCATTTTATTTGAAATGCCTGTACCTAGTCAGGACCATTGCGGTTGACTATTTGTGCCTTTTGGGTTTCGGTTCTTGACAATTCAGTTCGGTGATATTGTTATTATCCACATTTGCTTTTTTCTGGAGGTATTTTGTCGATTTCAATTTTGTGTGGGGTTGTTTCCTTAACGCTATCTCATTCAGAATGAAATGAAAACGAAAACTGTACCGTCTTTTAATTTCTGTTCTGAAGAAATGCGACAAAATGCAGACAAAAATATTAGAGAATGCATTTAAAAGTGTATTCACATCCTGAATACATTTTTTGGTTGCAATCAAAATGTCACCTCATGGCCTTCCCCTATGAAAAGCAGGCTCTTTGATGACCCTACCCCTATTTTTGTGACGTAGTTGTATATTTATACGTTCAACTGTGATAATCCTAAATACTTTATTCAAATATAAAATGTGCCATGGAATGTGTGTGTGTGTGTGTGTGTGTGTGTGTGATTCATTACAAGGATACGCTCGATTAATCCATTAGGTTGATTGGAAATGTTTGGTTTACAGTGGAGTATTCTGAATAGCCCTTGAAACGACAAAAATATCGGATAATAGATACTGAAATTATTATTCTACTGAAACAATTTGAAATATTATGTTGCTTTGGAGAATAAATTTCTTAACTTCATTGCAGTTGAATTTTTTCTTTTTAGTTTATTTAAGAAATAGATTATTGCAAGCGGGCTCTATGCAAATTAGAACATGGGCAGACCTTATATTTGTCAATATTTTATACCGAGCGACAGCGAGGTATAAAATGAAGACAAATATAAGGTCTGACCATGTTCTACTTCGCATAGAGCCCAATTGCGATAATCTATTTCGATTCTAATATATTTAACAAGAGTTTTGAACATTCCAAGCGGCTCTTAGAGGTCAATAATGGGTTTAGCACTAGAATTGAAACATGTCGGAAAACTGCATACAACTACACATAAATGGACATAGAGAAATCTATATTGGTTGTTTTATTAATACAAGTGGTTCATAAGCTTATGAATTAATACAAATAATCTGTTATAAAACATATAGAATACGGATATTTTTAAATCCAAGGGTGTAAAAGTTTGAGCTAGTGGTATTTCCGATTTATATGACTGCTTTGTTATGTTATTTTTTAAGCCAAAAAAAGAAAAGAAAAGGAATTAAACTCATATTTATAATTTTATTAACGTTAAAAATCAAAAATTTCATATTTAAATTGTAGAGCATGATTATGCAACACAGATAAGATTTCATAACAACAACATATTCGTTGCTAGGTTACGGTTATGTCATTCCGAGTCTTAAATTTAGTAACTGTTGTAAATTTCTATTATTGTCATTATTTGATGTGAATTTTTGGGTGATTCATTTTTTAAAACTTTATTTACACAAAACAAAATGAATATTTGGTGAATAAAATGTGAAATTGTACATTACAAATGTCCTTCTGTAAAAAAAAATTACGCATGTGCTAAAAAATATTGTTGGAATTAGTACATAACTTTGGTTCCAAAGCGAAAGAAGAGAGTCATATTAGAATTGGTATCTATATGCAATGTATTTGCAGATTATTAGCAGGAAGTTCAAGTTTAAATCCAATGTACTCTAAAGTAGATATTAAAGACGAATTGTGTTAAATTTAGTGATTTCATTCAGTTTTGTTATATGCAGTGTTATTTGATTAGTATATGATTCTGGCGAGAGATCTTGGTAAACAAATATGTTATTTTTCTGACGGATTTAGCATTAAACTAAACGAGTTTCTAGATTGGATGCATTGGTCTATCTGGTTTTATTGTATCATTCAATTGTTATTTTCCTATATTTTGTTTCATGGATGAAAGGTGCTGTTGGAAATGATATTTCATAATTTTACGAAAGGATAAGGAGTAAATGAACATGAGAGCATAACACATATGTCTACTCCCACTGCAATAATTTTATTGAGCTGTATGGCCATTTCGGAAATTAATTCCTCATCAGCAGCACTAGAACCCAAACAAAGGAAATCCATAATTTCAAAAAATAATTAAAGTGCATAAAACCAAACGAAATCCGAATAATCAGTAATATCAAATATAGCTAAGGACAAAACTACGATGGAGGAAGTTAATCCTAAGGTTTTAGAATTTCCATAAATTTAGATAATAGTAATTGAATAAAGTGTACACATGAGATATGATCTCATGTACAAGTACACCATATCCACGAAAAATGAAGAGCATACATCTCTACCACGGGGAATTGTTTTACCAACTCCACACTGCAATAAAAGACAAACTTCTGTATTCAGTATTTTACGAAAGGATATGGAGTAAATGAACATGAGAACATAACACATATGTCTACTCCAACTGCAATAATTTTAATGAGTTGTATGGCCATTTCGGAAATTAATTCCTCATCAGCAGCACTAGAACCCAAACATAGGAAATCCATAATTTAAAAAAATAATTAAAGTGCATAAAACCAAACAAAATCCGAAACGAAATAAATCTATTTCCAAAATCTTATTTGTATTAATGGGGGGGGGTATTTAAGATGTAAAGAACAAAAATAGCAGAATAATTCAGTTACATTATTATCTGATTCATATTTTGTAAAACTTATTGAAAAGTAAGTAGTATCTGCTACGAATTTGCCACACGATGCTTCCAAGAATCAGCTTGGACTGTTCTGCACCAATGATTGCAATTTTTCAGTCTATTGTTTTTTCGAAACATTTAATATTTATTGATTCTTTACAATAATCTCAAATCAATTGAAAATACACTGTTTTTTGTTTCTGTGTTAATCAAAACCTAATGAAATTCATCTGACATATTTTGTCCCATTTGGTGTCATCACGGCACTGTCTGGTTTGCTCTGTAATGTCATGATAGCACAAGGAACATGCGTGAAACAACCAGCTTTCCAGCGTAAAACTTGACAGTACTGCAGCGACGCCTATCGGAAAAATTATGCAAGTGAATTCCATTAAATGTAGTGCTAAATGATTCTAATCAAGCAAAGAATGAACAAGTTAATGTCATATATGTTCGTTTGAAATAAAGTTTACTCAGGCACTTGCAGTGTTCATTCCAAAAGCTAATGGCATTCTACATTTATTGCTTGTCTATGACTTGACAACTTAAAAGCAAAAAAATGGAGTAAAGTTATCTCAGGGTGGAATAAACCAACAAACCATCTGAACAATATAAGAATTAAGCATTCTTTGAAGTTGTATAACATGCAATTATCGTGTTTAAAACCTATTGCATAACATATTTTCTATTTCAGACTGTCTGATATTCTTTGTTATCCATATTTTTTTTTCTTGTTTTGTTTTCTCCGTCATATCAATATTGAAAAAAAATTATAAAAGTGCATAAGAACGCAAATAGAGTAAGGACTTAGGGACCGACCATTTAACTGTATATATCTTTATTCTCTAAAAACCAAATCAGGTACAGAGAAACAAATGTCACATAGAATAGAATAATACAAACATAATATAGAATGTAGCACACAGAGGTACAGTACAGAAAATTTCAATGTAAATAAAAAATTACAATAACGCAAATGGTGACTACCCTGGAGATTCTAGTTTTTTATTGATCACGCGTATGAATTTGCACAATTTGAATAGATCTGATGGATTTCTACTGTTCATTATCTCATTGAATTTAAAAGTATTTGGCCGTGTATTATATTTAGATTTCAAATATTGTTTTCTTTCTTCACAAAGGGATGGACATTTTAATATGTAATGGTATTCGACACCAATATCTTGGTGTCTGGCAAAGATTACATTTCCTATTTTCTCTCGGAATATTTTGCCATCTTCCAGATTCAATAGGAAGTTTTTGGTTTGTAGTTCTAAACCTAAATAGAGTGATGCAATTTCTATCATCTAAAATTTTAAAATAATTTTCAAATTCTATTTTGTCTTTATAAATTCTATAATTTAGAGCGTTTGGTGATTCGTGAACTTTAGATAACCACTCTTGCTTAAACTGGTCAAGAAGTGTTTGTTTCACTGATCTAACTAACCAGGATATACTTGAAAAATATTGATTATTCCATATATTTGATTTTCCACAACCATCAAGGATTGATTTAACATATTTAAGCCACGTAAAATTATTATAAGTCTTATGACAAAGGTTATATAAAATAAAAGGTAATTTATTCTCTTTCCAGTAATAAGTTTCGCCCAGTATTTAAAAGCCCTAAGTTTGATACAGATATCAAGTGGGTATCTTCCTAGTTTCCCGTATACCATGAAATCTGGAGTCGATTTCTTTGCATTTATCAAAATTTTACAGAATTTTAGATGTACCCTCTCTATAACAGAATTATTTCCCATTCCCCATACTGCACAACCATAAAGTAAAATAGGTTGAATGATTTTATCAAACATATCAAACTGGCATTCAGAAGATAAATTATGTAATTTCCCTTTTCGTAAAACGTCATACATTGCGCGCGTAGCTTTTTCTGCATTGTATTTTTTTGGCACTTATAAACTACCAGTTTTAGAGAACACGTATGAAAAATCATTAACAATTTCTATCTCTTCATTTTCATAATAAAATTTTATATTTTTACGCAATCTCCCTTTAGAAAATACCACAATTTTACTTTTATCTACATTAACTCTCAATTTCCAGATCGTACAATATTCATACAATGTATTCAGTTGCCTTTGTAGGTCTTCATCTGATTCAGCCAAAAGAGCGGTGACGTCTGCATAAAGTATCGAGAAAAGTTTGATAAACAAATCAAGTTCAGTTTCTATTTCGTCTGATATACATTTAAGACCATTAATGTTTCTACTTGACATGAAATTTCCAGATCATTAACATATAAAGAAAAAAAAGGAATAGGGGACAAGTTTTCCCCCTGTCTTACTCCTACATTACAAGGGAAAAAATCAGAATATTCAATACCATTGAAAACGCGAGATTTGATATTGCTATACATATTTATCTTACCATTAATAGATGTATTAAGTAATTTTGACCATAAGCCTGGACCCCAAACCGTGTCGAATGCCTTCGCAAAATCAATAAATGCACAATAAAGTTTTTTTCTTTTTTTGCCTAAGCAAATCATTCAATAGGTGTAAAGTAAAGATACTATCAATAGTTGAGTAACCTTTTCTGAATCCAAATTGGTTCTCATTTAATAATAAATAATTTTCCAAAAAAGCATTTAACCTTGAATTTAGAATAGATGTAAATAATTTCCCCATACAGCTTACAATTGTTATGGGTCTATAGTTTTTTGGGTCTGTCTTTTCTCCTTTATTTTTTATAAAAAGGAATAATATTCCCAACCAACCAAATTTCCGATTTCCGGTACTATCCCGGAGTTAAATACTACATTAAACAATTTAACATAAAGTGGCATAAGAATATTACAAGTATTTTAATATACTCATTAATTATTAAATCATCGCCACAGGCTTTCCCATTTTTCAAATTTTTAACACATTTTAAAATTTCATCTTCAGAAATCTCATCATTTAAAATTAAATTTGATTCAATATTTTCATTGTTCGGATTAACACTATATTCGTCATCTTCGTCAGCACTATTCAATTCTTTGAAAAAATTTTATAAAGAATCAAGGGGAATTTCGGGGCTGTTTTTACTACGTGTGGAATTTAATATATTCCAGTATTCTTTATTGTTACTACTTCTTAGTGCTTTTAGTTTTTTTCTCATTTGACGACGATGTTCAAGCATTTCTTTATTCATTTCAGACTTATATACTTTTTCTTTTGTCTTCAGATCATTTTTATTTACAGAAGATATGTTAAACTTGTGACGTTTTTTTGCTACATGGAAGGCTTTTCGCTTTTCCCAGCACTCTTGATTGAACCATGGTTTATTATCTTTGTGACAGAAAGGTTTGTTATCTATAGAATTTCGAGGATAATATGAGCCAAAAACGTGTTCTGCAGGTTCTAATAAAATATTATTAACATCATTGACCAACTCCTTGACGTCATTTTGTGTCAGGACTTTTGTGTCAATTTGACTTAAATTTAGAATAATATCGACTTTTGACACGTCAATACTTTCTTTATAATTTTCAGTTTTCTCATTGTCCTATTTCTTTATTTTCTTACTGCCACAGTTACCTCTCAGATACGCATCTTTGCTTAAGTCGTAAGTTGCAGTTGTGAAGTTGAGGGATAATGAAATGGGGCAATGGACATCTGAGTACAATGATGAGAAATCCAAAACATGTAAAGTATCAACAAAAGGCAAAAAAGCAACAGAACATATACAATGATCTACAACACTTGATTGTCTACAAGTAAAATTTCCCATTTTGTCACCATTTACTCGACCATTTAAGATAAATAAATTATTATTTTTACACAATTCCAACAATTGATTTACATAATTTGTTTTTACAGAGTCCATACTATTACGTATATACAACATATAATACTGTGGTAAAATAAAAGCATAATTTATTAAATTATCAAAAGGACTGTGGTTATCACATACAATTTCAACAAAAGCATAATCTCTACTAGTTCTGCCATTAAAGTCACCATTAAGGAGGATATATTTAAAATTCTTAGAAAATTTCAAATATTCTTGTTCTAATTCATTAAAAGCATTTTCTGATTTATATACAGAATTTTCAGGAGGTATATACACATTTCCAATCAATATGTCCTCGTCTGTATTAAACAAAGTTTTTGAAATTTTGAACCACGAAACAAGTTTATTTTCAGTTTTTAAAGAATGGACGAATTCATCATATTCATTTTTGTATCCAAAAGCTATCCCCCCAGATTTAATTCTACTAAATGGTTTCCTGTTTTTCAGGACTTGTCTGACATGACAGACTTGTCTGACATGAAAATTTTACCTTGCGTGTTATCGAAATTTACTGTTTTATCAAAATTCTAACCACTTAAAAATACTGAGGCTTCATTCCGTGTATGGCACCCGGTAGATGTCCTTTGTATTGGATTTAGCTTCCTATTTCGATATTTTTGGAAATGAGTACTTCTTTTTGGACTACTTTTGGATTATGGCTTTTCATATTATTTGATTTTAATGCTGCTGATGAGAGGTTACTTTTTGAAACACGTGTACAGCATAACGATATTTACTGTTTTGATGCAACTTCGGTATTTTTTTGTATTTCAGAACAAATTTATACCTTGGTATATTTATTTTATCTAAATCATCTGTTTTAGATTCTACAATGTATATAAAATTAATACAAATTTACTAATCTATAAATTCAGGATAATTCGATTTTTTCAAAACACCACCACAATTTAATGTCAATAGTTTAATATTTACAAGTTTATCATTCGGTGAGGTTTTACCAAATCTCGTCTTATCCCCTTTGGTGTCCTAACGTTCTCTATTCGGTGTAGAGGATATGCGCCGTCGCTTGCTTTTACGCTGACTAGGAGTAGTTCTTACTGCATCGCGATATGTTTTGGGTAGTATCCATAGGTGTATTGTCTGTTGCTTGGTCATCATATATTACACCGTCCACATACAACACATCGCGAACTAGTTTTATCCAACATCCTTGACTACGTTTTTCTTTTATTATTGGGTATAAACTACGCCTTGCCTGTTCGATTACCTCGGGAAACTGGCGGTTAATTCCGAATTCTTAAACATTCGCCTTCGGCTTCTCAAGTGTATTATATTGCATATTGATTAGAGCACTGTGACGAGATACACATACAAATCTCTATTCAAAGAGGTCAAAATCACGACCCCATAACATATGACCTTACCTATGACCTTGTCATATAAAAGCCCATGCGTTGTATTCACGTGTCATTCTTTGATTTTGAGACGGCGAGATATACATGTTTCACACACTACAAGGACGGGTTCCTTGATATACTATATGATGAACGTAATTTCATCAAATATTTTATGGAATTATTGTGCTTTTGGATACTTTCACTACGATTTTTCAAGTATAAGACATGTAATGTCTTTAGATTATGGCTGACTGAAATAGCCAAGTAATGTTTTTAGATTATGGCTGACTGAAATAGTCAAGTTATCTATGTTTTTCTGGCTGACTGAAATAGCCAAATTTTCATTGTTATTCTGGTCGACTGAAATGGCCAAATTGTTTAACTCTGACTGACTTAAAAAGACACTTTTGATTTCTCTGGCTGACTGAAAAGGCCAGTTTTTCACTTAATTTAGATGTGTGATTATTCTATTCACGATTTATTATGTTTTTTACGGCTGCTAGTTTTAAAAGCTTCGGCTCTAGCTGGAAAGCCTAGTAAAGTTTTTAAGCAATGACTGCTTTTCCAAATTAATTTCTTTAACACGCTGGCAACATGAAATGGCCACTTAATTTAACCCATTCATTTTCTCAGGTAAGCAGAGGATAATTGATAAACCTTTCGGTTGAGTGAACAGGCACACGTGAAAATTACCTGTATGTTGTTACCTATAATATTGTCCTAACAAACGACTGACTGAAAGAGTCGTATTATGTAACCTTATCAACATGTGGTTCAACTGATTTACACGTTAGTTCATAGCAAAAAAAAAATATATCAAAACCACGATCTCTTCATGCTGACTGAAAAAGCATGCCAATCATTTTACATGTATTTTATGATAAGCAACAGAGTTTACTCCAGTCGGTAAATAAAAATTTATGACAATTTCCCGTTGCATAAAAATTCCTTGGTGACCTTTATGTAGAAACCTATTATTCACGAAAGTAGTGTATGTCATGAAGACATACGTTTAATATCAGTTTTATATAATTTCATGTTATTTACGACCGAAATTTCGGAATAGTCACCACCCGGGAGTCACCAATATTTTAGCAGAGACATCAGATCGCATTTCTCAATTTTTAGCAAGATGAATTGTTTTCTTATAAATCCATCCCCTTTTCTGGCAATAGATATCTCTTTCCTGTATAGTTTGTAAGAAAAATGAGAAATAATTATATCGCTAATTTTTCATTGATACAATCGCTTTTTACATACATTTTGTATGACTATCATCAGAGGAATAACCTTTCTTATACAAAAATATTTTGTATACGAGTCATTGCTAGAAAATAGCAATAATATTTATAAGAAAAAGTGTTGATTTAATCATTATTTAAATGCAACTTTGATGGTCCATATATCCCGAAAAATAACACTTTTTATTATAATTTTGTAATTACAAGAATATATTATTCAATCTAATCAAACAATTTGTCTTTAGATGGAGAATTTATTATTTTGACTTGAAGGTGAACCTTGCTCAATCAAGTCATTTCAGAAAGTTTCTGTGTTCTGTGCAAAACGAGGAACTTGTAAATGAACAGCAACTGGTTGCTGTAAAACTTTTATTGTTCACTTTTATAAATCTATTGAAGAGGTCTAGATGAAAGACCAATTGACACTTAAATACCTATCAATCAAAACCACATAGATGTATAAACCCATACATCTATGAAATCCCTGACCACTTACCAATGTGTTTTATGGAAAAAAAAGTCTATCTGTGAATAGTATGAATTTGCAGAATGCTTTCAAATTATTACAATATAAATCCACAAAGCATGTTACTTAAATTCTGGCATTTCCCCAAATTTCTAAGATATTGTTTAAGACTGCATGTAAAGCAGTATCTTATAAGATTGATTGATCAATGTTTTACGCCAACTTGTATCTTATAAGATGATATTATGAATGACTTATGTTTTCAGTATTCTTTACTTAACAACATGCTTAACATCATCCATGTTTTTTCATAGTATAAAACAAGAAAGTGTTTAAATTTTAGTGAAAATTTAAAAAGACGTGGGGTATAAGTACTAGGTAATGATCCAGATAATTTATTTTAAAGATATAGATATTAATTGAATTTTTGCAATTTGGGTAATTTTAACAGTGGGAAATTATTCTGACTCTTTGTAATCTTTGTTTTCCAATGGCTATAGTTTTAACCATACACACCCATGTGCTTACCTAGTATATTACAGTGAAATGTGATTTTTATACCAGAAATCTATCTTTCACAGTAAAATGTGAGATATACTTCAATTTTATCATTCACAGTGAAATGGGATTTATTTACCTGAAATTTATCACACTTTCATAATGAAATGTGATTTACCTTAAATTTCTCTTGCTCTATGTATTTTTATCCCTTTATTTGTTCATCAAATTGAGATAACAATTTGTACCTCCCTAAATTTTAAACTGTCAATTGATGTTCACATCCATGCAATGTCTGTTTCATGATTTTTTCAAGATTTTTCAAAAAATGTTGAAGGAGAACTCCTTGGTTGATGTTAACAGTTTTTATATACATCAATGATATTATATACCATTTAGAACTGCAACTTCATAAGCTAAATCACCTTTTTAATTGTATCCCATCCATTGATATTAAAATATCAGCTGTTTGAATTCTTTTAAAACTGTATATTTAATATTCTCTTTCCTAATTTATGTATACTCAATGGTATTCTACAATATGGAGTCTTTAGATAGAAGCTGATTCCAAACAGCTTTTGAAATTTCTGTTGGTCACTGAAACATTATACCTTGACAAGTAGATTAAGCCCTGGTAGCAGATAATGAAAATCAAAATTTCAAGGAATAAGAGATATACATGTATAAAGGAAATGACAGTCAAGCAGTAACATCACTCAGATATTTTGATCTTTGAATACTAAGCTACATCTCTTGTTACGACAAATTATTGAAAACTAATATTGTAGTTCATAAGAAAACTTACCGTACAGTAATTATGCTGTATTACTTTACTATGGAAACACCATGTTTGCAAAAATACAGCATGTCTATATGATGCTGTAGTATTCTTTTGCTATGATTTTACAGCTTTTAAGCAATCAAAGTATTAGCCTATTAGGCATAACTTGAATATTGTACAGAGATTTGACCATGATTTTCCATTTATATTAGCTATTTGGAAGATATCAAAGTGCTCCAATCCATTGTAAAATCTACTTGACAACAATTCAACTTCAATTTTACATTGAATTAATGTATTTTGTACTACACATATTAGGTAATAATTGTCTTTCCTCCAAAAGAACAAAATTAATCTGTTTCTTCTTCAAGTTTCAAGTTTATGTGTAACAATATTGGATAAGTCAACTTTATATTTATAAACTTTAAATCTTGTAAACACAAGATTTTTATTATTTGAATCACTATATTTTTTAATTAAAATAATTCAACTGGTTTAAGTCTGCTCTAGAAAAACTCATTCAACTGGTTCTATAAGAGTGCTTTCCTAAAACACATGTTAGATAGCTTTATCCAAATACATGTACTATTATTTTAGAAATTTACTTTTATTAATATTATAATTTGACGTATATATATATATAGATAGTAATAAAGAAGAGATATTGAATTCTGGTCAATTTGCTGAGACAAATCACACCTCACTCTCCTTTTGTTTCATTTTTTGGTTTGGTATAAACTTAGTTTTATTTCCCTCTTAGCTTCAATTTTGAATTTCAAGTGTTATAAATTACAAATAAAAATAGTAGCTTTATTTTCTCTCTTAGCTACAATTTTTGGTCTTCTAATGTAACATGAATACATAATATGATGGAGTGTTTTTAGGACACTCATAGTACTATATAATTTAAAATAAATACAACTGACATACACATGTATGGTATGGAAAGTAAAGTAATAAAACAATTATATCGGTAATCACTTAAAATGGATTCTCTGATACAAAAAATAAGTGTTTATTTGATAATACTAGTAATGGTTTTTAAAGAGATCTAAACTACTCCTGCAGTTTTGTTACTAAGATGTTCTCTAATGTACAATGCATAATCAACTGTTGATGCAATTTACCATACATTTCCATGTCTAATAGTTTGATATTTACCTGTAAGTGTTATACTGTCTGATACTTAAGTCATTACGAAATAATTAGAAATAATAATTATTAATAATTAAATAATAATAAATAATAATTCAGAAATTGCAGTCTTTCAGGCAGTCTATTCCATTATATTTCATATTTTTATACATTTTGTGTAACTTAATTTAATTGCATATAATTTACACTTGTATAATTGATCATTTTCATATATCAATATCTTAACTTATTTCAGTCCTGAAACTATAGGAATTATGATGAGATATATTTGAACAAATAGAACTTACAAATTTATCTCTTTATTTATACTTACCTAATTACAATGATAAAAAAAAGTGTAAGTTACTAAGTATGAAAAGAAAAGAAAAATATGGAAATCACACAATTTATTTTATTTTCTTCAAATATAAAATGGGTCTCATTCTTCTACCACTTTAACAGCATGACAAATAAACTTTGCCAACATTTTTAAATAAGCAAGAAAACTGCAATGTATTTCTACTTATTTGTAGAAATATAATTAACCTTTTTGCAAATATACCAAAAAATGTATTTTACAGAAATAGTTTACATGGTTTTTATCCATGAATAAATTGAGCTTACTAAAATTTTGCTATACTTTATATACCTCTCACCGAGTATCCTAGAACTGGATATGAGGTTAAACTAATTTTAAAACTCAACTATTTTAACACAGAGATATTTCATATATTTTATAACTCTACAAAGTATATTTTTATGACAATTCAATGGATATCCGAGTCAAATTTATTGTGTCATTCATGTTTTGGAACAAAAAGTGCTTTTGTATTAAAATTAAGATCATGTTAGAGGCGATTTTGAGGACTTTCCAGCCAAATTAAATGCAATTTATGTTGTATAAAGTAACTTTTGGACATGATTATGTTTAAACCATGTCTCACTATTTCTATACATAATAGGGCGAGTGAAATTTGGGCTTGAGAAAGATTTAATACTTACCAGTATATGGCTCGCCTGTTTGTACCAACACTTTGAACATGCAATATAATACACTTGAGAAGCCGAAGGCGAATGTTTAAGAATGTTACCTCATCCAAGCATACCCGTAGGGATGTGAAGGATGAGGGTCATTCTTATAATGAGCCTGAGGCTCGAAAAGTGTATTATATTGCATATTGATTAGAGCACTGTGACGAGATACACATACAAATCTCTATTCAAAGAGGTCAAAATCACGACCCCATAACATATGACCTTACCTATGACCTTGTCATATAAAAGCCCATTCGTTGTATTCACGTGTCATTATTCAAAGTTTGTTTGTACCAACAATATAATTGTAAGGGAGGGAATGGAAGATAGGGTGGGAATATAATACACTTTTCGAGCCTCAGGCTCATTATAAGAATGACCCTCATCCTTCACATCCCTACGGGTATGCTTGGATGAGGTAACATTGAGTGCCTTTCAATCTATATGCATAGAACTGTTTCAAGGTCTTTCATATATAGAAACCTCGCTATGATCGGCCTCGGTCTACCTCTATGTCCGCTCCCAAAACGATGAACATTACCTAGTTCCAAGTGATAGTTTATACGGAGATCTTTCTTTATAAATGAATGTATAATATCTTCGGTGTTCTCACCATCATACTTTCGTTGACCAGTAAATATCAGATTGTATTTCATAGACCTACATTGTAGGTCCAACACTGTATTTTGTAATTCTTCATTTTGTTCTTGAGCGTCACTTAGCGCAGCCTGAAAAGGGGGAGGGGTTATGGGTTTTTTTCTGGACAAAAAAATCATTATTTTTTTTTCACGCGTATCAACAAAATATTTTTTTTTTCAAAATTAACATTATTTTTTGGGGCAGAAAGCCTCCTTCAGACAATTTTTTTCATCATTTTGGCAGCCAAAATATTTTTTTCACATAAACTCGGCTCCAAAATATTTTTTTTGAAAAAAACATAGTTAAATGATCGGTCCCTTAATACCACATCAGAGACAAAAAGAGGGGATTCATAGATGTCTACGATAACTCAATTTATTCCGTATACAGGAATAAATTAGATTATTTTAGCGAACGACAAATGTTTTTTCAGTGTAATTGATTGAGTTATCCTTCTTTGCGCATCCCTAAAAATTAATCCAAAATCACGTGATGGTTACCAAGGTCACAAGTATCTATGACGTAGGGCAAAATTCTGCAGAAGTTAACCGCTGAGGAAAAACAAATTTATAGTGAAGTAAAATTTTATGAAATTACACCGAATTTGCACAAAAAATGTATCAAAATTAATCGAAATTGTACCAAAAATCTTTAAATCGATTTAGCAATTAAGAATCGGCATGGTATTTTGAATACACAGCTTGAAATTATCAAAATTATACAGTACAGCACAGTAATTTATCAGGCCACGTGGCAGACGACCGACAAGGATTTCTGTTTTCCTGCCAAATCGAACAAAATTAAATACAATCAGAATATTAAAAGATTTCCTGTGACATAATATTCCAGTAAGTATTGCGATACCCGTCATAGGCCTTTTTCTAACCTCGATCTTAGTTTGTTTTTCAGATATTGGATTGAAGATGGGAAGAACTCCTAGAGTTTCCAACAGCCCTTATGCTAGGGCCAACAGGAGCCAGAGGAAGAAGAACTCACCCAAAACCAAGGCAGGGCGGAACCCTCAGCCCGCAGAAAGGATACAA
>MJUU01072862.1:2011-36186 GCA_002080025.1 Modiolus philippinarum
TGGACGTTCGGGCACATCGAGAAGCTAGAAATCCATCTAAACCAATTCAAGCCACTCAAGGGGGCTCCTTCAAACCAACCCCATCGGCTCTCGCGAAAAAGAAGGCGATCATCAATGTGAAAAATGAAGATGATCGCTTCCAGTGGGCAGTGCTGGCGGCCCTTCATCATGAGGAAGTCCATCAGAAATCACGTAGGTCAGTACAAGAAATCCGAAGATGAGCTATAATTCGAAGGCATCGACTTTCCAGTCTCGCTCAAGGCGATCGATAAGTTCGAGAGGCAGAATCCCGTCAACGTCTATGGCTTCGATGGCGTAAAGAAGGGTGAAGATGAGGAAGAGGATCTTCAGATCTACCCAATCAAGATATCCAAGAATACGGGCTCAACCCACGTAGATCTCCTCTTCCTGACTCGCAAAGGCAAACAGCATTATTGCTTGATCAAGAGCCTCTCTCGACTTCTGAGCTCCCAGGTGACGGAGCACGGTCATGAGCTTTTCTTCTGCCGCAGATGCCTTTCCCACTTCTCCATGCATAAATGGACGAGAATATGGAATATTGCAGCCAGAAGGATGCTGTCAGGATCGAGATGCCGGAAGAAGGGGCCGCCATAGCCTTCCGTAACCACAAAAAGATGATGAGCCCCATTCGTCATCTATGCGGATTTTGAGTGCTTCACGCAGAAGGCTTACTAACTTTCAGTGGCCATCGGGCTTCTGCTATCACGTGAAGTACGCTCATGGTGATTACAAGACACCAGTCGTCTACTGCGGGGAGGATGCGGCCAAGAAGTTCTTGCAGTGCATCGAGGAGGAAGTGCGGGCACAATTCTTCATATACGAAATACAGATCTAAAATCACCTATAACATAGTGTGATTAAACGATTAAAGTTTTTTTTTTTTTTTGGTCAAACTTATTTTCTAAAATGAGCAGGAAATACATCATTGGAAACGTTGGACCATCAACAAACAGAAAAACGAGCTCATCATAATAGAAATTATCAGTGTCTATTTATGAGTTTGAAATCCGAATTTAGTTTAAGTGATTGATTTAGGATATTACATCCAAATTTAGTTTCAGCGTTTTATTTTAGCTGGTGGATTTAAAGAACTGAATTGTAAAACCGTACCCAGTTTTATTGGAAACAAACACAACCTAAAAGGCTAACATTCAACAGTTTGATAGTATATCACTATGAGACATTCTCTTAAGATCAGGTGCACCGAAATGATTTACGTTATCTAATAAAGTTATAAATAGGATTCTTCAATATAGCTTTTCAAAGCTTCTAGAGTATGAACCAATTGGATTTCACAGAGTAGTAGGTGCAGCTATTCTTAAACCAAGCATCTCAGACACTAATTAACGTTACCGTTTGCCAGTTCAAAATTCCACTACCAGTATTGGTACGTCTGTTCATTACAAAAAATTAATGTTTCCGGCAAAGTTAGATAGTGTGCATTAAAAGAACTCATTGTTTTTTTTTATTGTGTTATATGATCTTTGAGTTCCTACTATAGACCATATATTTAAATACATATATATTATTTGGAGTAACTACCCCTTTACAACGGGGACAACCACTGCTGGGGTAGCAATAGTTGCGTCCAAATAAATCATGTACTATATAAGCAATTAATTTACAATAAAATAATATTTACAGTTTTAAATAAAAGTTTATTTTACTGTTCTAATGTCCATTAAAATAGTACACACAAAGTAAAACAGTTATGATAAACCATTATAAAATATTTCATGTTTCGTTTAAGAATTCTGGTATATATCTCTAAAAATATTCATAAAATTTATTTAACTATCAAAATATTCATTAAAATCATAAAGATATTATTTAAAAAATAATCTTTAAAATATTCATCAATTACAGTTGAACAAAATACTTAATAATACAGAGATATTCATAAATCATAATACTATAAGGTATTATTACATTAATTGTAATCCAAGATAAAAATTATGAACATTGGTCATTGAATTGCGATCTAAGTTCAAAAATAATTTTTAAAAAAATCTTTATATTGTTTATCAATCAACCCAAGAACTTCTGTATCAAAATTATAACAAGAATTATTAAGTTAAGATCACTTTGCGACAATCCAGTGAGGTCAAATTCTATATTCCCTTTTGTCGATATCTTAAATATTTTCAAAAACATTTTTTCTCAGATCATCAAAAGCACTAGAGTATACTGTAAAACATGTTCTACGTTGTCACCATGACATGGTTTACATATACCATCGCCATGACTTCGCATGCGGTGTAAAACTCTGTTCATGGCAGACAATTCACTGGTGCACGAAATTTAAATCACGAGTCTTTAAAATCAGAGATATCAACCAAATACTTTTGGATACCATTAGAAAATAATGGTGTTTTAAAACATGAAAGACTTGGTTTTGAGTATATATCTTCTGTAAATTTTCCAGAAGTCAAAATAAAAATGCATTCCGCCAAAACACGAGTTTCACATTTGGTCCATTTAAATGTAGTTTATCTTCAATTTTACAAAATGCAAAAAATATTTTCTTCTGCTTTTTAAATGCATTGAATATTTTACGAAAGGATATGGAGTAAATGAACACGAGACCATAACACATATGTCAGCTCCAACTGCAATAATTCCAATGAGCTGTATGGCCATCTAGGTAATGTATTCCTCATTAGCAGCATTAGAACCCAAACAAAGGAAATCCATAATTTCAGAAAATGTCTACAATGCATTAAACCAAACGAAATCCGAATAATCAGTAATATCAAATATAGCTAAGGACAAAACTACGATGGAGGGAGTTAATCCTTCGGTTTTAGAATTTACATAAATTTAGATAATAATAATAATAATTAACAAAGTGTACACATGAGATATTATCTCATGTACAAGTACACCATATCTAAGAAAAATAAAGAGCATACATCTCTTTGAAGTCTTTATATGAGAGAGGCTTGAAGACATTCTACAAAGAAGTGTAGTATAACAAACAATAAAGCATTAGGTAATCTAGTGAAATTGCTTACACGCTCTATACAAAGCAGGACATGCTTACCCTCGCGAAGCACCTGATGTAACTCTCAGTTTTATGGGAAACTAAATTCGAATGTTGTGTTGGTCTTCTCTTTTCTTTGTTTTTTCTGTATCGTTACTTTTCCCATACCCCTGTACTTTGATTTTTGTATTCACATAATCTTTGTTTTTTTCGGTATTCTACTGCTTTGTTTTGCAATCTTTAAACAAGAAAAATGCTTGTAAGCAAAAAAAAAAACGAATTTAAACGCACATACATTTTACGAACGAAAACATTCAAAGCAATCAACGGCAGTGAAATACTGAAAGAACAAAGGAAATGTGTATATGAACGGTACATCTTACAGGTTTAAAACAACGGCAGTAGAATACCGATTGAACAAAGGAGTGAAATTCACAAAAATCGAAGTCACAAGACAGGGCAAAAACGAGAACACAGAAAACAATGACACTAGAAACAAAAACAATGACACAAGACAGACACAAAGCACAGAAACAGAAATCACAACATTCAGAACAAAGGCACTCACAGTGTGAACTCCAGTGAAACTGAGAGTGACATCAGGTGCTCCGGAAGGGTAAGCATGTCCTGCTCTGCTAACAGCACCCGTCACACTGTGAGTGATTCAATCCGGGAAAATGTCAAAGTCGGTATTCAAATCCGGGAAGACTCGAATCTAGCTGAAAATGTCCACTTTAATTTGGGATACTGACACGTCATATCTTTCAATGATGCTATAGTGACGGCCATAGAATTTCTTGAGGGATGAAATTAAAGGTTGAACAAAGTTATTTTTCGACACTTCAATTTCTATCAATTCAAATATTATGAAAACTGATTCCAATTCATGTGTATTTTCCTTCTTTCCTTTTCATCTTGTGCTTACTCTGTTGCTAGGTTTCCATATATTCATTGTCCTATCTTCGCTAATAATTCATGTGTTGGCTTTGTTGTAACTTGTTATGGTTATAATTCTCCTGTGCATCTCCGTACTTTTCATACCTGTATGTCCTAAAGCTTTCAATTTCATATAAACTATAGGATATATTCATTACTTTGATATAACAGAACAATGACATTACTCTAATTTCCCTGTGAACTTTAATTGAGAATAGGTTCTAAATATTAGAAACTAAAATGAGATTTTAGTAATTATTTAAGGGAATTGATACATGAACCAGACAGACATTCATTATATTAATCAAATAGATATAGCCAAATTGGGTTTATTTAAATTAGACGGTGGTGACTTTTATATATTTGCAAAGCTTATTAAAACGTGTTTTTGCTTATTATGTTCAGATATCAGGAAGTCTGTGGACATAGAAAATCACAATATAAAATAGAAGCGAGGCTTTCTCAAATAAATCACATTTGCAAATATTCACGAACCAGAGCGATTATTTACAAAGAATCAAAAACGAATCATGGTGTATTCAGTTTCTACGTACACATGAACACATTAAAAAAGTCTTCATACAAATATACTCGCTTCGTCAAAACATTGATTTTCTTATACATTTCCCTTCATAGAGAACTAACATTCATATCTTTTAAAATCCTTCTTCATGTCCAAGATTAACGATTGTCCAAACTTTTGCTTTAGTGATGGTATTTCATTGCAACAGTGTGTTTATAGAAAAAATCTGATGCTCTATTGTCAATTTGAAAGCATTTTTTAATGTTGGTGTTCCATATTATTCCTAAAAACAATATTTTTTAGGATCAAATAAATTTGTTTAAAAATGCAGTTTGTTAGACAATTATAGCGGTAGCAGGACAATTGCCCCTAACTATTTCATGAAAGGCTTGTTTAAATTCTAGTATTACTGTGGACATCAATTTTCGTGGTTTTCATAAATATCATTATTTCGTGGGTACTTAAATTCGTTGTTTCAAATTCTGTGCATTAACACTCAAGCGAAAAAATGCATTTCGTTGGGAACTTAATTTCGTGGTTCTAGTCAACCACGAAATCCACGAAAATTGGAACCCCACGAACAATAGTACTTTCACAGTATATAATATTCTTATTGCGTGGGCGCCTTAGCAGCCCCACGCAATTAGTATTGGGAGAGGTTTAACAGGATGCTATGGAGGGGCACGTGACTTCGAGAATTGTGGGAAAGTGCCTCTAAGAAGGGAAGAAATTGCGTGGGGCTGCTAAGGCGCCCACGCAATAAAGAATATAAACATCGTAACATTAAATCATTATACAGCCGTGTCGTCCTATTTGACGCATCGGGTAATGTGAATTACATTGTTAAATAACAATCTAGTGTTGACAGTTTTCACACACACCTAAATTGATATGCTATTGTTTAATTTTAATCAATGAAATTCCTTTGTCTGCTGTTATCCTAAACTGCCCATTACTATTATAATTATTAATAGACGTTTACAACTCTTTCCCAATATTTTTTCCATGAACGTTAACAACTGAAGTCAACTTTTTTAAGACAATGCAGTATGATTGTCTGAAAATGATTTTATAGGCATTTCTTTGACAGGAAATATTATGGTGGACAGGTGTCTGTCTGTCTGTCTGTGCGTCCGTTCACAATTATATAAAAAGAGAATGTTTCGATCATAATACCCCGCTCAGAAGGAGTTGGGGTATGCTGCAAATTGCGCAAAGTTCTTAATTAAAGTAACAAGAAATGGTGATTGCCAAGTTTCGTGCTATGCACGACCTTTCATTTTACTAATATTCTTACTTCCATTTGTTCAAATTTATACCCCATTAACTGTAAGTCATGGAAACAATATTAACGTTTAGCTTTTCAGAAAACAAAAAAAAATACCAAACACTTTTATTTCTGTAAATTTCCTGAAACATTGATCAAGTTTCAATATAGTGCATACATCATACTTAAGCTTGTAACTTAAAAGCTTCAAATAATACAAAAAGTGTAAGTGTAAAATTAAATCCACAAAAACTAACAAATACCTGTTTTTAAAAATAATATGCGGCCACGATTGCTTTTTGGAAAAAAACAACTTGTTTTTTTATTAATTATATGATTATATTTTCTTTTCTTTGATGCTTTTATCAAAACAAATGTTTATTGATAAGTTGGCATAAAGGTATATCGAACCAAATGCTGCTTCTATGCTTTGTGAAATTAAAATGTACCTTTGATATCTTTATAAATACAAGAGTATACAACAACTAGAAATGAATAATGAACTTGCCTGACCAAAATATTTAGAACTATGGAGTAAATACATACGAGAATAAATATGAAGTTAATATGCTTGTTCAATTATTAAACAAAAACAAAAAAACAGAAAGTCCAGCAGTCTGGAACATTGACATGTTAACAATATGGGAAAATAAAAATATTTCAAAATGTTTCCTGAAATAAACTGAAAAACCAATTAAATTGCATATTCAAATATTTTACGAAAGGATATGGAGTAAATGAACATGAGACCATAACACATATGTTAATTCAAACTGCAATAATTTTAATTAGCTGTATGGCCATTTCGGAAATTAATTCCTCATCAGCAGCACTAGAACCTAGACAAAGGAAATCTATAATTTCAAAAAATGTTAAAATGCATAAAACCAAACGAAATCCCAGTAATCAGTAATATCAAATATAGCTGAGGACAAAACTACGACGGTGGGAATTGATCCTTCAGTTTTAGAATTAACATAACAAATATAAATTTAGATTGAAAAAAGTGTACACATGAGATATTATCTCATGTACAAGTACACCATATCTAAGAAAAATAAAGAGCATACATCTCTACCACGGGGAACTGTTTTACCAACTCCACACTGCAACATAAGACAAACTCCTGTATTAAATATTTTACGAAAGGGTATGGAGTAAATGAACATGAGACCAACTCCAACTGCAATAATTTTAATGAGCTGTATGGGCATTTCGGAAATGTATTCCTCATCAGCAGCACTAGAACCTAGACAAAGGAAATCCATAATTTCAAAAAATGTTAAAATGCATAAAACCTAACGAAATCCGAATAATCAGTAATATCAAATATAGTTAAGGACAAAACTACGATGGTGGGAGTTAATCCTTCAGTTTTAAAATTAACATAACAAATATCAAATATATATTAATATTGAAACATGATTTATATCAAAATTAATTTAGTTTCATATTTTACGAAAGGATATTGAGAAAATGAACATGAGACAATAACACATATGCTTATTTAATCTGCAATAATTTTGATGAGGTGTATGACCATTTCGGAAATTAATTCCTCACCAGCAGCACTAGAACCCAAACAATGAAAATCCATGTATAATGAATTATTTCACTAGACAAAATTACAGCACAAGATATGCTATTGATATAAAATAAAGTATACAACAGACAATTAAAATGTAATAACAACAAAATAATGTTGTGAAAGATAATGCAGTATAGTTTAAAGAACGTTTCCTAGTCCAGAAATATATTGGTTTTTAATGTTTTTATGTATTTTCCCATGAAAGTGTTTTGGCAGCGTGTCCAAATCACTAAAGCAATGACAAGGTCGTGACAGTGTCGACATACTGGGACAAAATGGCTGTAGAATGATTTTAGATTTAAATTTATCCGTTGTAGGCAATGAAACAAATTTGTTTCACTTCATTCAGTAGCTAAAAAGATTTTGTGTCACTTCACTTCATGTCACACCCGGTTTTCATGGGAGTTCACACTATGAGCGCCTTGGCTTTTAATGTCGTCTTTTTATTTCCGTGCTTGTAGCTGTCTCACGTCCTTGTTTTGTCTTTGTTTTTCTCTGTTGCCGTTTTGCCACGTCTTCGGATTTCGATTTTTGTAGTCTTCGCTTCCCTTGTTCCTTCGGTATTCTACTGCCGTTGTTTCACTGGAACTGAGGCCAATCCGATTACATAGAATTCATATTTTAAATCGTTATCAGGCGTTTTGCCTTAATAAAGATGCTGTCAATAATCCTTTGCTTCGTATGATACATTCTCATTGAACATCGTAATTTATCAGTAAATTACGAGGAGTTCCAAACGACATTAATCTGTATTTCAGACAAATTTCATTTAAGTACAAAACGCAAATCATTAAATATAAGTATAGTATGATATCGGCTACCTTGTGTATTCTGTAAGGAAACTAGATGTCTTTATCAAAGTTACAATTAACTACAAAGAATATTCACCAAGACTAACTGAAATTCTAAATTTAATCTTTAATGGAATGCAAGCGTTGATAAAGCGTAATAGTTCTACGTTCCAGTCATTCGTGGAGCAAGTCTTCATGGGAGTTCAGTGAGTGCCTTGTTTCTAAATGATTTGTTTTTTAATTCTGTGCTTTGTAGCTGCCAAACGTCACTTTTTTGTGTTTTCGTTTTGGCCATGTCTTTGGACTTTGTTTTGTAAATACCACTCCTTTGTTTTTTTCGGTATTCTGCTTCTGTTGTTTCACAATTCATTCGCTATTGTTGTGCTTATTGTTTCTACAGCGTTTTTTATCATAGTAAAGTAACTGTCTAGAATACTTACACACCCGTGTTGTCTTCACTCTTTGTTTCAATTGTCACTACTGACGTTTCAGGACCGTCGACCACTATAATTTGATTGATATTTTAATGTTTCTATTTCGCAAATAAGAAAATAAATTGTGCCTCGAATGTGTCTATTTCGCAAAAATATTTAATTGCATCCAAAAACTGTAAAACGAAACTATAATTCAACACTAGACTGTTTCACCAGTGTCACAATTCCCCGTGTGTAGCATGTCTTCCGGAACACTTGATAATACCTTAAGGTCTTCGTTTGGGTTGCTACTGCTAGGACTTTACGTTGAACCATTTTGTTTTGTTCTTGTTGTGTTGTTTGAGTCTTTCCTCATTTTTGCTTACGTATTCATTAGTCGATGTGCTCAACATTCGATAAGCGCGCGTGAAGATACACTCATACACTGATAAACACTTTATTCATTGGTAGGGTTTCGAATTGAAAGGTTTTATTTTTCAACTGCAAGATACACTCGGTAAATCTATCTAAGAATTTTCGTTTTCTTTTTGCTACATCATATATAACAAATACATCAGGCAACATATATTTGTGGGTGAATATACAAAGCTCACATACTCATACCATTTCGCCTTTGATGGTCACTTGGTTAAAATGTTTGAGCCCTTTTAGCCCCAAAGAGATTATTTGTCATTCAAAATAGATGTTTACTGTTATCCTGTTTTTGTAATAAATAACTAAATACCGAAGTTACTGTGAATTTAATTTCTGCATATGTATTCTGCATATGTAATTGAGTAATTGAAAAAAAAAACGACAACCGATATACCCAAAATTGCATGAACCTCGACTTTTTGTTATTCATTGATGTACAGTGATGTTTCAAAATGTTGTCATGTCTCTGGGTTCTCATAAGGAATAAGGTATCAACACATACTAAGAATTGGAGCAGAGCTTATTGCTGAAGGCAGATCATGCTGACTTCAAAATGAAAGCCAATAATAAAAGCATTGTTCCATTGCTTGGTTTTACAATGTACTTGTAGCGACTTAGTCTAATGTGCATATCATTTCATTTGTGCATATCATTTCATTTGTTTATTTGTCTTTTTAGTAATATGCGCATTGTTTGTTCTTCTAGAATTCTTCTGAGGGTTTTCAGCAATGGTTTTCATTCATTAAACGCAAATGCGTTTACAAATAATTTTGTCCACACCAAATGTTCAAATAATAAAATTGCCACCCCAGCATTTTACTTGATTAAATAAACCATGAAAGGATATGGTGTAAATGCACATCAGACAAAGTCTCTACAAATAATATTTGAGAAGCAATGAACAAAGCTTTTATTGTTGTTATTCCCCTTGAAGTCAAATTGAGGCCTGCAACAAAGAGCTTTGCTCAGACGGTCACTATTACCAGTTTAAGCGGACTTCAATGCTAGATGTCCAGCAATGCCACATTTATCTTCTCGAAATTATCAATGCGAGATCGCCAACAAACACAAATAAACTTGCAAATTGTTCTTACAACTGCTGCCAACAATTGTTTGACAAAAAGACCTAACAGAAGACAACCACAACATATATAGACAACCACTGCGCACTCAGTCATCGAGTCAATTGCAAGAGAACGTGGCAATATTAAATAGTGAGATGTGGGCATTATGAACAGGTGTCCAGAATAACATTTCGAAATTACAAAAAAATAATAAATGCAAAAAGTTTGAAAATATGACGGTGTATACATATGGGAAATTCTTGAAAACAATGAAAGGAAACAGAGTAAATGTCCAAGGGAAAAAGTGCCTACAAATACATGTTTAAACAATGGAACAGCGCTTTTATTTTTTTTCTTCATCTTGAAGTCACCACGAGGCCTTCAACAATGAGCTTTGCATATTACCCCAAGTGCCGGTTAAAGTGGAATTCATTTTAGATGACGAGCAATACCACATACATGCTCTCGCAATCGCAGCCATGACTGTGGGATTGTCAACAAACATAGAATTAACCGGAAAAATGTTCTTACAACTGCAGTCTTCTATTGTCCACAGCATATAAACAACCACAGGACACTAATCGAGTCAAACAAAATCATCGGCAAACGAATACCGAAGCAAGAACGAGGAAAGGGGAAATTCTAAAATCATAACTCTAAAATCACGGCAATTCACAGCAACACGAATTGAGACAGTATGACAAAGACAAAACAAACAAACAAAAATGAGCAAGAACGCCACAAAACTAAAGCAATAGCAGTGTGAACCGCTATAAAAACTGTGATATCTTCAGGTGCTCCGGAAGGAGTCAAAGTCGAAGAGTCTTTCCATTTTACATATTTCTTTTTCCACTGGTTTTTGCATCTCTTTAATATCTGAGCTGGAAATTGATGCATTAAACCACTTCTATTTGGAATCTTGCAGTATCTAAATTTTTGTAAATTTTGTTCAAAATTAAGGATTTTCTCCCTCATACAAAGCTCTGTCCTTAGCTGAATTTGGCTTTACATTTTTGATAATATTGGTTATTTGTTCTCTATCAGTTTTTGAACATCTTTGAGTTTATGGTCTTCCAAACGTTTAGATTTTATCTGCACTGAAGAGACTTAAGTTGTCGAAATGCTCATATGCAGAAAATAAATTCACAGTAACTTAGGTATTTAGTTATTTCATAAAATTTAACTTGGTAGATTATTTTTTTTTTATCACAAAACTAGTTCTGTTTTCAGAAATATTTACAGTCCAAGGAGGAAATAGATGTAATATTATCATGTATTTCCACTGAAAGTTTTTATGATAATTTAGGTATAGTATTCTTATATATTATATTAGATTTCATCAAGATTTTACTTTAAGTGCATTAAGGTTACCTGTTCTATATTAGTTACAGAAAAAGCAATCTCCAAACTGCAATTTCGACATTTGTTTACAATGAACTTCTTTGTAATATTAATATTGTAATGAAATATAAAACAGCAAACTAAAAAGTAACCTTAAGGTGTCTCAGTCGTATTATTCTGCCATTTTTGTCTTATACTTGTTCATTTAAGTTTCATTCATTAAGAAAATTTCAAAATAATAATTTAAAGTATAAAGACAGTTCCAAAGTATTTGAAATTTTAATTCCTTTTCACCTTCCGCTACATAGACGATGTTCTTTCTGTTAATAATCAAAAATGCAAGGAATATTTACACCAGATCTATCCCAATGAGCTTGACATCTAAGCTATATGACAAACGTGATGACTTTAACTTTCCATTTGTGAACTTTCCCTTTCTGAGCAGCAATATAACTATATCTGCAGCATATGGAGTGTACATTTCACAGTTGATTCGTTACTGCCGAGCATGGAGTATATACAGTGATTTCTTGAATAGAGCAAAACACTGTCCCATAGCTGCTTAGTCAGGGATTTGTTCAGCTTTTGTTCCTTTCATCCCTTAAGAAATTCTATGGCCGTCACCATGACATTATTGACAGATATGACGTGTCTGTGTCCCAAATGAAAACGGACATTTTCAGCTAGATTTCACGTATTCACGGATTTGACACACCCGGTGTTGACTCGACTCTGTATTGACTCGTTAATAGTGTGACGGGTGCCACTAGTGGAGCAGGACATGCTTACCCTTCCGGAGCACCTGATGTCACTCACATTTTCATGGGAGTTCACACTATGAGTGCCAAGTTCTTTTTATTTCCGTGCATTGTGACCGTCTCACGTCCTTGTTTTGTCTTTGTTAGCTCACCTTGCCGAAAACGCCATGTGAGCTTTTGCCATCACTATGCGTCCGCCATCCGTCTGTCTGTCCGTCAACAATTTCAAATATCTTCTCCTCTGAAACCACTGGGCCAAATGTAACCAAACTTAGCCTGAGTCATCACCAGAGTATGGCTTCTCAAAATTGTGTTCTAGGTGAAACAACATGGCCGCCGTTGCTAAAAATAGAACATAGGGGGTAAATTGCAGTTTTTGGCCAATAACTCGAAAACCGTTACAGATATCAAAATCTGACATGGGATTAAAGTGATCAGCATAGCAAGATCTACCTGCCCTGCAATTTTGAAGACAATCCGAAAACCCATCTCGGAGTTATTGCCCTTTTTCCGTAAAATTTTCAAAATTTGTGCATTTTTTATTTTTTATTTCAAAAAGTGTAACAGATAGAGGTCAAGTGTAAATTGCAAAAATGTTCAGCATATCAAGATCTACCCACCCTGAAATTTTGAAGAAAATCCATAAACCCTTGTAGGAGTTATTGCCCTTTTTTCACCAAATTTTTTAAATTTTCGTATTTTCATCTATTATTTCCAAAACTATAGAAGATGAGGGTTAAGTGTTCATTGATGAAATGTTTGCTATGCTGCGGCGACTTCAAAACTGATGTTGAAAATTGTTCCTTGACCGCCATTTTCAAAATGTCCGCCAAAAAAGGCGGAAAAATTCAACATTGTCCGATTTCAATGAAATTTGGTTTCCAAGTAGATATTGATGTTGCGACTTCAAAACCGATGTTGAAAATTGTTTGTTGACCGCCATTTTCAAAATGGCCGCCAAAAATGGCGGGACAATTCAACATTGTCCGATTTCAATGACATTTGGTTTCCAAACAGGTCTTGATGTCGCAACTTCAAAACTGATGGTAAAATTGTTCGTTGACCGCCATATTTAAAATGGCTGCCAAAAAGGCGGGAAAATTCAACATTGTCCGATTTAAAAGAAATTTGATTTCCAAATAGATATTGATGTTGCAACTTCAAAACCGATGTTGAAAATTGTTTGTTGACTGTCATTTACAAAATGACGTCTTGACTTCAAAACTAGTGTCGAAAGTGGTCCCTAGCAAGAACGTTTTTTATCAAAAAAGCGCAACAAAGAAATATAATAAAACATTATCAGACTTTTCAAGTTCAAGTTTCAGTTCAGGATATTGGAGGTGTTCGACCTACGAAAGTTTGAGAAACTGATATCAACTGTATAACTTTCATTGTTATCTTGATTGTGGCAACTGAAAGCCAGGTGAGCGATATAGGCTCCTGGGAGCCTCTGGTTTGTCTCTGTTGCCGTTTCCGCCATGTCTTTGGACTTCGATGTTTGTAATCATCACTTCCCTTGTTCCTTCGGTATTCAACTGCCGTTGTTTCACAACATTTTTATTACAAAAAGATGAACGAAAGAACAAGTGCATTTAATTTGTTGCTGGATTAACAGAATACAGAAATTACTCAAGTGAGATAATTTGATAAAAGAATTTTACATAGATATTACTAGAGAAATGAACATTTCGCAATTTATCCCATATTTTCTAATATTTAAACTATAAAATAACTTCAAAACATGGCAAAGTATGAACAAAATCTATCATAGATTTCTCAATCTATTCTCTCATATAATCATTTTCCCTATCATTTCTATGTAAAATCCTTAAATTTTCGATATCAGTTTTTGCGCCAAAATGCACGGTGACCCCAAATTTTATTTCATATTTTGAACAATAATACAATTATGCTTCTACACGGAAAATCTCACAAAATTCCATAGTAGGAAAATAATACCCTGCAGACACCTTAAAGATGGCCAACAAGAAATGGTAGCTAAATCATCTAACACTAGGTGTCAGTACTGATTGGGGTATCAATATCTAGGTGGAAATATTCAAAAACATATTGGTTCATTTACTGGCATTTAATCAAAAATATTTAGCGTTCTTTGTTAGAAATGAATTCCAAAATGTTTCATACATATAGTTGTAGGTGTTTCAAGCCCATTGACAAAAGCTTGATTTGTTCTAGTACCTTGATAGTTCCTAAGCTGTAAGCGTCGAACAGGGAACCCGTCAACTTCCGGTTTCAAATTATATCTCCTGAAATCCTGCCACCTAGTGTTAATTGATATAGCTAGAAATAGTATGAAAATTTTCTCTTCATTCTATAACTTTCATTAAATCCGTCCCACGAGTAACCATGTTTAAACATGAAAATAATGGTACTCTAGATATGTGACAATTTATTGCATAAACTTACATTTACGACAGAACATATTTTGTTGAAAGTCTTAATAATTAAACCTGAATGTTCAACTTGAGATTCCTTTCCCATCAATTGCAATTTTATTTCAGGGGATGATAACCCAAATAATTATTGTCTCAAAAGTATAATACATGTGATATTGCTCCAAACAGCGGAGATACAAATGCATATTTAACCTGTCTTCCAAACATTTCATCTATTATTCGCAAGTTAATGAGCATCTTTTCCCAAATGATGTTGTAAAGATGAGATTTGCTTTTATTGTAGTCTCGGCCTAGCCCGTACATAGATAATAAATTCGTCGTGAACAAAAAGATATAATATGGCATTTTTGGTTAACAATTAGGAAAAATGAAAGGATATGGAGCGATTGTACATGTGACAAAAACGCACACGATACATAGAAAACTCCAATTATCAAGGACAGGGCTTTTATTCCTATCTACATCTTGATGTCGTCTGAGGGTCTTCAACCAGAGGTGAACAATATTCATTCCCTCAAGCGAGATCAAGAAGGCAGTATTCTTGACAAAAATTATATCAAAGTCACTCCCATGCTCCAAACCAGCCATGGAGTGTCAACCTGGGCGATGCTCAGGTTTATCCAGCTGAAAGCATCAGGGTTACCAGAACATAATCTTGATGTATAAGTTTTTGAGACAGTAATTTCGCTATGTTGACAAAATCGCTGTACGAACTAGGGGCAATAGCGAATGAGTTTTGAAATAGAGACGCCATATGCCGGAGATGCGGGAATATTACTGTTCAAAAACGGGAAGTTAACCCTTGGAAAGTGGAAACAAGATGAAAGTTGTCAAATTGAAGATTGTTTAATGAAAAAACATCATGTATATAACGGAATTGGAAATTAGGGGACTTGGATAGCTTATTGTTCCTTTTCTGAACTAGCCCTTGTATGAGCCTTTCTTCATACGAATAAAGAAACAAAAATCTTATAAAAGTGGTTCACAATTTGTCTCCATATGTATTCCTACAACTTGTGAAAACTTGTCTTCCAAATTCTGCAATATGTTTTAAGTGACTCTTGTAAGCTGTATATTTATTACTATATTATCAACACTTCACGCCACGATATAGCTGAAATATTGCTAGAGTTGGCGTTAAGCAGCAATCAATCAATCAATCCAAATTCTACAAATATGTTATCAATCAAGAATTCCAACATTGCGTTGACATTCTCCTCTGTATACTTTTTGTTTGAATCAGTGTGATATTTAACAAAATAGGCCCTATCTTTACCTATCACTAAATATGAAGATTTTTTTATCCTTTTTAGTACTGAAAAGCAGATGTAGTAAATTCCCGAGCACTGACTTTAGCTTATCGTGCGGACGAGTAGTGAAGAGTGTTTAAAATCAAATGTTACATTATACCGCCTTTGTTTCAACAAGGCGTTAAAACGCAATACAAAGGCGTTTAAAAGTTTTTCCAAAAGGCGTTGTTACGCGAAAAAGCGATATAACACAATGAGAAGGCGTTATAACGCTGTTAAAAAAGCGCCATAATGCCATAAAATATGTAATAACGCGATAACGTAATAACGCCTTTGTAAAGTCGCCAAAATGCGAAGAAGGCAATATATTGTTAAAACGCTTAGCAAGGCATAAAAACGCGAAACAAACGTGGTAACGCCTTTGTGAAAGTCGTTATGACGCAAAAAAGAGAGTAATAACGCCTTTCTTACAGGCGTAACAACACGAAAAGGCGTAATAACGAGAAATAAGACATTGTAACGCCTTTTTAAAATTTGTAAAAAGTTATAAATGAAAGTTCATGGTTCATGTGCTTATTATTTTTGGAATCGACCGTCCTTCCGTTGGTCACGTTTTCTTGCCAACCGAACTCCTTCATTTATGATTAAGGGTTTCAATTTTTGTAGAGAGTTGTTGCTTATAGTCTGTAGATGCACATTTAGCTTTCGAAATTTCGATATCGTTGTTGGTGGAAAGGAGAGGCCCAAGATGTCGATTTTGACACATGTTAAATGCGGCTCGAAATCATCCTATAGGGATTTGATTTTTGCAAAGAAGTCTGTAGATATACAATAATTGATTTCCATTACAAGTTGAATGTTGTTTCCGCTACAAATTAAACTGCAATAGAATATAACATAAACTGAACAATTATTTTCCTTTCATGATGTTGCTTTTCTTTCTACAAGTAGATTATTGTTCTTCCGCCTGTTATTGTCGTTGTCATTCAATCATATTTAGAGTTACAAACATTAGTACCGAAGAATATTACAGGCCTTTTTTTAATTCTCAAATATGTTTAAGGTCAAACAGAACCTGAAACATGTTTAAATCTAAAAGTTAATAATAAAACAAGTTTAAAGTTTCAGATAAAAATATATACCCACCATCTTGTAATATTCTTGAGACGTGGTAGTAACCTCGGTTAAATGTTTTAGTAACCAAATGGTTGAGAGATAACAAAAAAAAAACAATGCACTGAAACGAAATCCAAAGTTAAACCAGGTTAATGTTTTAGATAAAAGGCATGAACTCAAGAGCTTTTTTAGGCGTCCTCCTCCTCTTTTTCCAAGGAAAGGTACATTTTTGTATTGTAAGGTTTTTTTGCTTCAAATTAAAATAACTTCCATCTACTTAGAGACCAAGTGCACCAATTCAATAACATTCTAAGCTGTACTTCTTGTATGGGTTCACTTTATGTGCCCAGCAACAGTTCAACAGTGAAAGGTTAACGTAGGGTGTCGAATTTGACATCTTAGGGCCTTCCGTTTGCACCAAGACCAATATCGAAATTTTGAAAGCTTAATGCGCCAGCAAAGACTCTAAAACAACATTTAAACCCTAAATAAAAAAATGCAGAAGGAGTTCGGTCGGCAAGAAATTGTGACCAATGAACTAATAAACGATTCCAACCATCTCCACCAACGAAATCAACCATGTTTTATTCCAAAGTTTTTACAACTTCGAAAAAGTGTAAAAACGTTTTTTTTACACGTTATTATGCATTGTTTAGCGTTATAAAGCCTTTTCCGTGTTATTTCACATTTTTAGGGTTTTTTCGTATTTTCGAGTGACAACTTTTTTTTTACATTATTACGTTTTTAGCTTTATTACGGCTTTATGAGCTTTATTATGCCATTTGTGCGTTTAATTCAATGTTGAAATAGAAGAATTCACACTCGGAATTATTAAAAATTTTAAATAATAACATTTTGTAGTGAACAGCTACCTAAAATTTGAGTTACTCAGATGACGTGGAACTTGCGACTCTTTAGTGCAGAAAAGTGTCAAACATTTGGAATACATAACATCAAATCCTGTGGAAGAGCTGATTAAAAAAAATACTTAAAAGGTAATGTCAAACATCAGGTAAGGATGAAGAACTGCATGAGGGAAGTAAATAGTTTCTTTAAATTTCTTTCCCTTTAGATGTTACAACTTTTCACCTTGGACTTGGGCTAGCACCAAAAATTCTCTTCTTTGTTCTCTCCATGAACATAGCGTAGATTATGGTTTGGTCTTGTTGTTTTCTTTACTGTCGGAACAATATGGTAAAATCACCTTAAACGCTTAGGTGGTTGTTGACCTTGACGGATTGAAGTCTGAAATCACTATCACACCTTTATTTTGGGCCTTTGCTTTAAAGATAATTTTATACCATTTCATTTCCCCAAACTCACGGTACATTCATAACAAAAACTAAATCAAAACATCATTTTATAATGCAACTAGTAATCCCTACATGTACATTAACAATGAAAGAATGTGGATTAAATGCACATGAAACAAAGTCTTTACAAATACATGATTAAACCTAGGAATGGAACTACGCTTTTAATGTTGTTAATCAGGTTGCAATAACCATAAGGCCTTCGACAATTAGCTATGGTTATACCTTATAGTAATTTCAAGACGGCCCCTAGTACCGGTTTGAGCGGAATTCATTACTAAATGGGACGCAACGCTGCGTCTATTGTCCCTTTAGTCATGAATGCAGGGTTGTGAACAAAGTTAAAATTAACTGGCAAAGTATTCTTGCATTTTTGTTTATAAATTAATGTCTCCAAATCAATGCTTTGAACGATTCAATAAGGTTTGTGTTTGTTATTTATATACACTTAGGGGTATAAAAATATTTTAATTAAATTTGCTTATACAATTCTACCACACATAATAGTAACAGTTCCTTGGAGACAATATCTTAAAGGTTTCGGCAGTATTTTACGGTTTATATGAAATAAGAATGAAGAATTGCATGAGAAAAGTAAATAATTTCTTTCTGTTTAGATGTTTTAACTTTTTACCTTGGACTTGGGCTAGCACCAAAATATTTCTACTTCGTTCTCTCCATGAACATTGCGTAGGTTATTGTTTGGTCTTGTTGTTTTCTTTATTGTGGAAAAAATATGTTAAGAATACCTTAAACGTTTAGGTGGTTGTTGACTTTGACGGATTGAAGTCTGAAATCACTATCACACCTTTATTTTGGGTCTTTTCGAGGTTTTTGTTTTAAATTTAACTGCAACAGTAGCCACATAAACTAATGCCATCAAATCTTCTATTGTTATCAATAACTTTATCAATCCGACTAGTAGAAATGGTAATTGAAATCAAGTTCTCGGAGGACATCAGTATGTACCGTGAGGTTAGGGAAATGGTAAAAAATGATCTTTACATCAGCTTTTTCAAAAAATTTGGTTTTATTTTAGTTTTGTAGATGTTCAAATTTTATCATAACATATTAAATTTCAGATATACTTCTATATCAAAGAGTTAGTAACAGAAACGATTTTAAATTCAAAAAATATCTTGAACACTTTAGATAACCTTTTTTTTATTTTTATTTTTATTTATTTTTTTTAACTTCCCTTCTTTGCAATTAGCTTTGCACAGGTGCTGCACCACAAAAAATAATAACAAAAACTAAATCAAAGCAACATTTTATAATACAACTATTAATACCTACATGTACATAAATAATGAAAAAATGTGGAATAAATGCACATGAAACAACGTCTCTACAAATACATGATTAAACCTAGGAATGGAATTATGCCTTTGATGTTGTTCTTCAACTTGAAATAACCATAAGGCCTTCAACAATGAGCTATGATCATACCTTATAGTAAGTTCAAGACGGCCACTTGTACCGTTTTGAGCGGAATTCATTACTAAATGTCGATCAACCCTACGTCCATGTATCCCTTTAGTCATGAATGCAGGGTTGAGATGTATAAGAGATGTATGCTCTCTATATTTTTCAGTTATGGTGTACTTGTGCGAGAGAAAATTTCTCATATGTATATACTATTGATACTTTCAAATTTTGGCATTTATTTTTATTAATTTCGAAATGTAATCCGGACCACCTGTTTTAAGTGCCCACATCTCACTATTTTATAACGCCAAGTTTTCTTACATTCGACTTGATGAGTGCCCTGTGTTTGTCTATATGTTGTAGTTGTCCACTAGCTTAAGACACTAGTGCTTTTGTCGGGCAAAGGATGACAGTGATTGCAAGAGCACTTTGCCAGTTTACTTGATGTTTGTTGACAATCCCGCATCCATGACCAAGAAAGACATGGATGTAGCGTTGCTCGACAATTAGCAAAGAATTCCGCTTAAACCGGTACTAGGGGCCGTCTTGAACTTACTATGAGGTATGAGCAAAGCTCATTGTTGAAGGCCTCATGGTGACTTCAAGATGAAGAACAACAATAAAAGCGTTGTTCTTTTGCTTGTTTTTTACCATGTATTTGTAGAGACTTTGTTTCATGTGCATTTACTCCATATTCTTTTATTCACCACTGACAACAAACATAAAATTAACTGGCAAAGTGTTCTTGCATTTTTATATGAATTAATGTCTCCAAATCAATACTTTGAACGTTTTAGTAAGGTTTGTGTTTTGTTATTTATATACACTAAGGGAAATAACGACATTTTTAATTAAATTTGCCAATACAGTTCTACCACACATAATATGTAACAGTTCCTTAGAGACAATATTTTAAAGGTTTCGGCAATATTGTACGGTTTATGTGACATATGAAACTAGAAAGGGATGAACTAGTGCCAGAGTGTAGAAAATGCAGAATATACATTTAAGATGAGGCACAACATGTCAATTACTAACTTTATTCTTGTATATACAAATTTACGAATAATGTATTTTCTTTATATTTTTATGGCCCTGTCACACTATAACACACAGCGCCAACGTGTGCAGACGTATGAGAATATTTTCGTTCACATTGTTGTGCGTTGCATAAGTAATGAGCGCATTCTCGAAACGTTACAAATACGTCATCACACGCTGGCGTACGTTGGTGAACGTTGGGTGTGTCGGAAAATTTTGAACATGCTCAAAAATTTCACGACGTCCCTCAATGTTAGTTTCTCGAACGTTATTTCAAACATACGACGAATTCAAACCAAGCGTCCTTCTTACTAATCGGGAGTCCGCTAAATAATGCCGTTCAATCAACTAGGAATCCGGTTGCAATATACAGATGAATGAAATGTACCTTGTATTTTATCGAAATTTACTGTTTTTATAAAAAATCAAACAACTGAAATTGCTGAGGCTTCATCGCACTAAGGACATCAGCAGAGTGCAATACATAGAAACACTATTTCGCTGGTTCCTTAAATCAAATGCATAAAAGAGGTATATACTGTTACTGACACACACAACAATTCTTCACCAAATCTTTCAGGAAGTTTTAATTTGATTTTCTTCCGTTGTACGAAATTGTTTTTGGTAGTCTTCTTGAGCTGGCGAGCAGATTAGAGACGATCATTTTTCACCTATCTTTTGAAATTCCGGTTTGTCCTATTCTTACTTTTAAATAATGATGCAATTGAGTAAGTAGTCCACCTGTATAGGATTTTCCTTGTACATGTATGATATTCCTGTCGTTGTTTACATTGTACGTTTAACAATGAAATGATATGCAGTAAATGCACATAAGTTAAACTGAACGATGGAACAATGCTTTTATTATTTTTCTTCATCTTCAATTGCAAGTCACAATGAGGCCTTCAAAAATGAGCTATGCTTATACCTCATATTTAGTTCAAAAAACGGTCCCTTGTACCGAATTAAGCGGTTTCATTTCTAAATGTCGATCAATGTTACATCCGTATATCCCTTCGTAATGGATGCGGGTTGTCAAAAAACATAAAATTAACAGACTAATTGCTCTTATAATTGCTGTCATCCGTTTGTCTTTTATTTGTGTTTTCTTGTGAAATTTCCCGGTTGATTAGGGCATCTTATTCTAATTTTTGTTTCGGTTATCTTTTTTATTATAGGATTTAACACCGTTTTAAAGGAATTTATTGGAGTATAAACGGGACCAATTCGCTCACAAGCAAATAAATGTCCGAAGGACTTTTATGATATGTTTGTAAGTGACTTGGTCCCGTCTATACTCCTATAAATTGCTTTCAAACGGTGTTTAATCCTTATAATTCTTTTAATTTGATGATAAGTAATTAAATTCTTACTTTTATAATGCCAATCACACGTTTTTGTTCTTTTTGCTTCACTCGGCGTATGAATTTACAAGGTGAACTTAAATGTAGTTCAGTCAACGTCGTCTATCGAAAAATAAACGACTTCAGAAATTGCTACCGGAAGTAAATTCAACCAATCATATCAGTGTATTTCCTATTATGCAAATCATTAAAGAATTATCTTTATTTAACAAGTTTGAAGAGCATGAGATTGCCTCTAGCCGTGCTATTTGTATTCCTCATTTTCTTCAGTAATTTCGGTATTTAGTTTCTGTACAAATTTGCTTTTGATCTGACATAAAATAAGACAAGCTTTCATTTTTCAGATTACATTGCGACTTGTTTTGACATTCTGCTGGTATTTAAATCTGTTTGATGAATTCGAGCTGACAAATAATAGACTCGGTTGGACGCCATGAACGGCATACGCACGTGATGTATCTAAATATCGATTACATTTTGAAATATGAATAAGAATTATGTATGATACTGTAATTTTCTTACATGTACAAAATTATTCTATCCATGATTTTGTATTACATAAAACCGAAAAAAAGTAAAAGAAAAGATTAACAAAATCAAATTGAAAATTTAGATGTTAAACCAGGTATGAATAAAATGCTAAAACAGCAGATCAACTACATTTCAATATAACCTCCTTCTCCCATATCATTTTTAAGCATTAAAACAACACCACCAGCTTAAGACCACATTAATTATAAATGAAAACATTTTAAAAGATTGAAGAGTTATAGTCACAGAAAAATACTTTTTTAAGACCGATAAGAATAGCCAACCATTATTTTATCAAATGTTTTAAGTGATATGTACTGAAAGGTCAGAAGAGAAATACATGACAATCTTTAAAAAAAACTTTAAGTCAGGTATATACTAATTAACAAAAGAAACAATACACGGATTTGATCAACAAGAGACTCTCAAGAGCCTGTTTCACTCACCTGGGCCATGGCTGACACAGTAGTCAAATAACGTTTAAGAGTCTAATTTTCAAGTTTGCTTTTTGACTATTTAACGGTCTCATTTCAAGTGTGTTGATAGAAATTGGTGTTATATAATCCAAAATTAAACTATGTTCCCCATCGACAGCTTTTTGTTTGATAAGGCGTAGACCGACTGTCATCTTTCTTGAAGAAAACCATCTAAGGATCATTTTGCCTCACTTTGGTTCCAATTGGCAAAGCATTTTCAGAGGAGATATTTGAATGATTTCACATGGGGTCCAAGGTTAAACAATGTTCCCTGTGGGCCATCTTGGGTGTAGTCTGGACATGCCGGACAAATTTTGCAAAGTTCCCTGATTGCGGCCATGCGGCCATTTCCCATGGGGTCCAATGTTAAACTGTGACTGTTTTGAATTTGATGCTGACTTGTCATACAATTTTTTTAAAGGGACAAACTAAGGACTATTATGTCCAAGTTTGGTTCCAAGTGGCCAAGTAGTTTCAGAGTAGAAGACTTTCAAATCCATTTGCCGATAAGGTCAAATGTTGAACTATATTAACCGCTGGTGGCCATCTTTGATGTATGTTTCCCTATAGGGTCCAGTGTTAAAACCACGTTCCCCGCTGGCGGCCATCTTTGATATGGTGTGGACTTTCCGTACACATTTTTGAAAGGGGCTACCTAAGGACCAATACGACTAAGTTTGGTTCCAATTGGCACAGCGTTTTCAGAGAATAAGATTTTTTGCAATATTGTGCAATTTTCGACACAGTTCCCAGCTGGCAGCCATCTTGGATGACGTGCGGACTTGCCGGGTACATATTTTAAAGGGGATCACCGAAGGACTATTGTGACCAAGCATTTGAATTTTCTTTAGATAAGACTTTAGACGGCAAACAGTGAGAGACTGACCAGTTACTATTATTGATACGAATCTGTTTGAAAACATAGCTCAAATACTGTGAAAGTATTAATTTTTCGGTTTCTTGATTCTTGAACTTTGACATAATCGCGGTTTTAAGGAACATCTACAAAATATTAGTACCTTCTGATTGTTCCACGGATTTTAAGCGGTAGTTATTTTGCTTTTTTTTTTTTTTTTTTTTGGTCAAATACAGAAATAGCGATTTTAGAAATTCAGTACACCGCGAAATATACTACTTTTACAGTATTAAACCACAGTATGCAAATATATAAAGAACTCACAAAATTATAGATGAGTTAAAACAATTAAATCAGAAAAGGTAGAGATTGAATCAGGTAAACATTGTCATCACAAGTACATTCCCTCCCACACATTATAAGACAGTTATGAATAATTTATATTTTATGATGTCATTAAATATAAATAGATCCTGGAATACGCCAAGCTTAATCACAAAATTAGTCAAAGTTCTGGAATATCCAAATTTCTAATGATTGAAACTATCATTTTCCCATGAGATATAATATCGTGGCATAAATTAAACATCATCTACCACACTAACGCCCTATATGGTGTACATTTTTACCTTCCATTAATATAATAAATACAATGCCATTTTATATTTTTATCAATACTGGTGTGACATTTAACCATTAATTTGTAGGGACTTTGTCTCATGTGTATTTACTCCATATCTTTTCATTGTTTATTTGACATTTAACTGACATTTAAAACATTGTTGAGATTATTATAAAGACATTGTGTACAGTGTTGTCATTTCGATAAACAATATATTACATTTAAGTAAGTGAGTTAATTGCAAACAAATTTCTAGTACTATGATCACGACAATTTACAATCATTGCAATTACTTTTAGCAAGTTTGACAATTGTGTGTTGTTCGTACAAATTGTCTCAAACTTACAGAAAACAAACATTAAAAGATCTCATAGAAATAAACATCTTAAAGGCTTGAAATCTTCTGCAATAAACAGTTTGGTACAACGATTTGTACAAGTGGAAAATAAGTTTTATATGCTATAACTAGTTTGCATTATAACGTGACAGCGCATTTATTCTGCTTATTTAAACACTTTTCAACAATTTTTTCCATTATATTGAGTATAATGCACATCATACAGAATTGGAAAACTAAATACCGAAGTTGCCTAAAATTTAGCAGTTTTTTGTATTTATCTAAATTACTATTGCAAAGGGTATTTGTTTTCGTTCAACTTTTACAACTCTTTTGGTTAATTATCTTTCAAATCTGAGCTGAAGAGACAGAAGTTGTGGAAAGGACCTTATTAATGTAGAAAAGGTAACAGGAAACACCTACAATGGCCGAAAACCACAATCACATGTTACAATACACCAGGGAACAGAACAAGAAAACAAGAAAATGACAAAAGACAAGCATGGACAACGATAGGAATTCGGGATAGCCGGACTTGATACCGGCACAAGCAAGAGCTAGAGGTAGGTTTAACCGGTTTATTGGTACCCAAACTTATGTATGAATTCAATTCACCTTAAATTCGGTATTTGGTTACTTAGTTTCTGCAGATGATCATTTCGACAACTTTTGTCTGCTCGGTGTACATCAATTCAAAATGTTGGGTAGACCAGAAACCGAAAGATGAATAAAATCTTTTCGAGTACAAATAACCAAAGGGAATCTAAATCTAAAAACCAAACCGGATGAGACAAGGTCTTCCATGGGGTATGAATCAAATTTAAAAATAAATATTGATAGTTTCCAAAATGAAATCGGGTCTTGGGCCAGCATCTTAGTAATGGATCCTGATTTGGTGAATACCCTTGGATATGAATTGAACAGTCTTTGTAGTCAGCCTGAGTTGAGTTTTAGCCAGTTTGATAATTATTTGATCGTACACAATACTTCAAACTCACTTAAAAGAAACATTATTAGGGTCTGTTATAGAAACATCTTGAAGCCCTGAAACCTACAGCAATAAATAATTTGACATTTAACACAATCTGGGCACACAGAAGTTATAGTTAGTCGTCATATAAGCGGGAGGTTGATGCATCATTAAACATGGTTTAACCCACCATTTTATTTATAAAAAGCCCGTTCTTAGTCTGGAGTATGACGGCTTGCGGTAAATGTTTTGGGTTGTGTGTTCTAGAAAATGTCGTACGTTTTACGGATTTTCCTCTCTGGTCTTTCCCTCTAATTGCTTTGACTTTTGTTGTCACTTTTATTTGGAATAACGGTTTGGACTAGAGGGAAACAAAGTGTATTAATATCTAAACTTATACGTTGTAATAAGTATATACTACATCTTGATTGCACATTTGTTCTGAGAAAATGATTTGATTAAGTTCGATTATTTTACATATTATAGCCATACTGCAATTATGAATAAAGTTATAAAATTAAAACATCTCTAATGTAAAACGGTAGATAAAAGGAAACAACAGCAATGACTGAAAATTACAATTACATTCCACAATCTGCCAGGGAACTACACAGGCAAAAACACAAATAAGACAAAAGACAAATGTAAACAACGATAGGAACTCGGAACCCAGACTCGGTACCGGCACTAGCAAAAGCCAGCGGTAGGGTAAATTGGTACCAAAAACTCCCCTTTATCTGTTCCGTTTCCCTTTAGTATAATAAACATACGAATAAAACCCAACAGGTAGACTATTTATTCCATGACCACAATCTTGAAAGGAAGAAAATGACAATACGTAATTTTGAAAAATTGTTCAAGAGGTGCTCGCCCCTAAACTCCCGGCTAGGTCCAAGAGCCTAGTCTGCTGGTAAAACACTGCCGCACTACGGAAGAAAAATCAAACTAAAAACTTCCCAAAGGGTTTGATCAAGAATAATTCTATATTTCAGTAGACATCGACAGTAGCAATGATAGGCCAGCATGTGTGTAAAATTTTCAGGTCACTACATCTTAATTTAACGGATGCAAGAAGAGTATTTTGGCATTATCCTCTATTATGTAAAGAATGTTAGTAACGTCTCAGCTTTTCTGAATCTTTTTTATCAAGTCTTGTTCGTAATAGAACAGAAAAAGAACATTGTCCGGGAAAAAATGATTATTGTAGTTACTATTAGAGAAGAAACCTTGTTTTTGAGTAGATGGTCTCCCAAAAGTTTAGATGTTATCTGCACTGAAGAGACATAAGTTGTCGAAATGGCCATATATATGCAATAACAAAATTTACAGTAAATTCGGTATTTAGTTATTTTTCATCACTGGGTCGACACCTCTAGTTATGGTCCTGTAATCCCCGAGGGTATTCACCAGTCCACACTACAAAAGTCAAATTGTCTCAATTTACCAATTTTCGTCTGAATTTGTCTGAAAAATTACTCGACATTCTTTAATGTCTGATTTTGTGCCTAATTTTTCTCGACAAATTCTTAATTGTATTAATTTTGTCTTAAAATTTCTCAACACATTCTCGACAGTCTGAATTTGCATGAAAAATTCTTGATAAAATTCTCGACATTCTTAACATTCTCCAGTATGACTGAAATTTCTCGACAAATTCTTAATTGTTTTAATTTTGTCTTAAAATTTCTCGACACATTCTCGACAGTCTAAATATGCATGAAAAATTCTTGAAAAAATTCTCGACATTCTTAACATTATGCATTATATCTGAAATTTCTCTACATATTCTCAATAATCTTAATTTTGTCTAGAAATTTCTCGACATGTTCGCGATATTCTTAATTTTGTATAGAAAATGGAAATTTCTCACCATTTGAAAAATTTTCTTTTTTTTATCTATTTTTTATTATTTATCTTGTCTGTTTTAAACTATATTCTTGGCTTATTTTGCTAGAATTGTGTTCCATTTCTACAATTATGTAAAATCATCATTTAATACATTCATATTTAGTATTTATGTTATAAAATAAAGCATTTTATTTTCAATAATGTCACAAAACCATGATCAAAAGGTCTGGATAATACTAATAAGGCATCAAATAAATAAAGCAAAATAAAAACATTAAAAATGCAATGGAAAAAATTATGGTTTCTTCAATTTCACTCGGATTGTCAACTTTTCAAGGAATTTTTTTTACAAATACATGTATTTTAATTATCTTCACAATTACAGAAACATTGTGTTGTCAACATTTGTCATAGTATCTCTATCCATGGTTAAACTATATCTCTATCCATGGTTAAACTATATCTCTATCCATGGATAAAACTATTTACAAATAATATACCCTTTTTAATATGAATTTTTCCCTAAATTATATAAAGGCATATATAATTTGCTATGCATGTTATATTTTACATTTTTTCTGCAATCAATTTTGATATTTAGACTACATGTACATGTATACAGGAATAAATACAAACATTAAAACACCTCCAATAAACAAAGATTGTCACAGGTGAGTGATATTGTCTCAGGTAAACCTTTAGACTACATGTACATGTATACAGGAATACATACAAACATTAAAAACATCTCCAAAAAAGAGATTGTCACAGGTGAGTGGCATTGTCTCAGGTAAACTTATTCATCAATTATTTTATTGTGTAAGTGCAATATACAAACAGTGTCACATTATGTATAGAATATAGTTATCTAATGCTTTTTGAAGACTCACCAGTTCTCCTTATTTGGTAATGCTGTTAAATTGTTTCCCAATCCTGGATTAATAAATTTATTATGCATGTCATTTGTAGGAAGAGCCCCCCCCCTCCCCCCCGAACATTTTTTATATTTGTGAATAAAAATTTTATGAGACAAGCTAATAAGGAGGGACACCCAAGAACTACTGAAGACGTCATTTAATTTCTGCTGTTAAGATTTCAAATTGACTTTACAAACTGCTTGCTCATTGTCCTTGTTGGGACAAATAATTTAGATACCCTTCACAGACTTCTTACTTAATAAGTTCTATATGTATTATTTCACTTTAAATTCTTGGTGTGGGGATTAAATGTTATACTTGAAACAATCATCAAAATATTATACTTGAAAGATCAAACTATTCAGGAATGTGTTGACTCTTCATTCAGTTTGGGTTGTAACAGATATGTGCCAAATGAGTAATTACTTGGATTTTAAAACTGAATGCGCTCCCCTATGATTTCTTGCCCATACGTAGGATCATATTCGTGTGGAATTAATCTGTACAAATGTCTGCTTAATTCTAGCAAGGTATTTTTTATGTGCTAGCTAAAATGATTTTCTCGGACAGATTAAGTACTCGTATATAGAAAAGCAGAAATAACATCATTTTACTGCGCATCAAATGGCAGATACATATCAAATGATTTATAATTTGTTGAGTATATGTAGCTTATACATAGTACAATGTACGTATTTATTTTTCCTGATTGAGTATATTAGTTGATTTAGGTTGTGACCTTGGCCCTCTCGATAAATGCATAAGAGGGGTAAATACCTGTTGTACTAGTATATTGCACACAGTTTAATGGTATGAGTTGGCAGTAAGAATCACTTTTTTTATAAGTTTTTGAAATTTTATTATTTTTAATAAATTAATTTCTATTCTAATTTATTTTAGATTTGCGATTTCATCAGAAATTTATTTTACAAATTAAATCAAATTGTTCTTTTATTTGTCTTCATACAAATTAGGTTGATCAGACCATTTTAGACAGTTGAGAATATGTCGAGACATATTCAGACACTGTTCAGACTGTCAAGAATATGTCGAGACATATTCAGACATTGTTTAGATTGTCAAGAATATGTCGAGACATATTCAGACTCTGTTCAGACTGTCGAGAATAAATCCAGACATATTCAGATCATCAAAAATAAGTTGAGACTATTTGAGACATTGTTCATACAGTTAAGAATGTGTTGAGACAAATTCATTCTCAGTTCAGACTGTCGAGAATGTGTCGAGACACAATCAGACATATTTCATACTTTCGAGAGATACGTCAAGACAATTAAGAATAGTGTCAAGAATTTTAAGAAATAATTAAGAAAAATTCAGACAAAGTCGAGAATTTTTAAATATATTCCAGACAATAAGGCCTCATGGCGACTTCAAGATGAAGAAAACAGTAAAAGCGTTGTTTCATTGCTTATTTACCATGTATTTGTAGAGACTTTGTCTCATTTGCATTTACTCCATATCCCTTCATTGATAAATAAAGAATGTCGAGTAATTTTTCAGACAAAATCAGACAAAAATTGGTAAATTCAGACAGTTTGACTTTTGTAGTGCCAGTAGTCAGTACTCCCGTGCTGACTAGAAAGACTATTTTATTTGAGAACTACAATCACTGTTATCATTATGCAAACATAGTGCCTTTCTCCTTAATTTGAATGTTAGAATTAATGGTGGGTGCAACATACCATTTGGAATTTTTTACTATGTTCATGTCACATTATTTATCGTCGAGAAGGAGTAAGAAAGAAGGATACTGATAGAGGTGGTGCTATTAATCAATGATGATGACATTAGAAATAGACTAAAGAATTTGAAGCGCTGCCCAACATGTACAAAGGAAAATTTTGAATTTACTTCAGACAAAACTTTCGATGATAGATAGTGGAAGAGACTGTGACCAGTAACCATTATTAATACATCAGCAAACGAGAACCGTAGCAAAAATGACGAAAGGGGGAATTCCAAAATCAAAAATCCAAAATCACGGCAATTCATATCCAACACTACTTGAGACAGCACGACAAAGACAAAACGATCCATTTTTCAAACATAGCTCAAAAATTTAAACACTGTATGCGAAAATAATAATTAACTCAATATATTAAACTTGATAACACAAAACCTACAGATGAATATACAGATTAACTCAGACAAGTAGAGATGGAATAAGGTTAATACTGTCATCACAATTATACCCCCTCCCACGTATTATAAGACCGTTCAGACGTTCCATAGTCTTGCTCAATATATGTCATTAAATTTAAACGGATCCTGGATTTAGCCAAGCTTAATCATTAAAGTAGTCAAAGTTCTGGAATATCCAGATTTCTAATGATTGAAAAACTATAATTTCCCCATGAGATATAATATCATGGTATAGATTAAATATTATCTTCCTTGCAAACGCCCTACATATTGTACCTTCCATTAATATAATAAATGCTACGCCATTTTATATTATTATCAATACTGGTTTGACATTTATCCATTTATTTCTAGAGACTTTGTCTCATGTGCATTTACTCCATATCTTTTCAATGTTTATTTGATATTTGACGGACATTCAAACATCGTCTAGAATACCATAATGTAAAAAATTATCGTTTCGAAAAAAAATATCTAATAATTAAGTGAGCTCAATGCAAACAAACGGAAATTAAAACACTTTCGAAATGTTGTAGATTGGAAGTAATATAAAATAACCTCGTCACTAAAACCTCCTTTAATAAAGTCAGTGTCTTTTTCTAGTACTATGATGACGAAAAATTACAATCATTGCAAGCCTTTTAGCCAGTTTGGGACATTTGTATGTTGTTTCTGCACAATGTCTCAAAATTACAGGAAGCAAAAATTAACAATGAATGGATATGGAGTAAATGCACATGAGGGAAAATCTCTACGAATACATTGTAAAACCAATGTGTTTTCAGTAGGATTCCGTGAACAATGAATTTGATCTGATTGAGAACAAAAATCTTAAGGCTTTGAACCTATTAAAATACAAAGTTTGTTACAGCGGTTTGTACAAATCGAAAAAAAAACTAAATTTTATAAGCTGTATTGGAGTATGTATTTTAACGTGATGACACTTATTCTGCGTAATTTTCAGTAAATTATTTGATTAATTTGCATTATATTGATGTAACTAGCATCATGCAATCACTGGAAAATACTAGAGTCGTATGGAAACCAGCCCAACAGTCAGACTTGTCTGGCATGATAAGAGTTTACTGTTTTTATCAAAATTCAAACCCCTTAAAGATATTTAGGCTTCATTCCGTGTATGGCACTCGGTGGATGTCCTTGGTACTAGATTTGGCCTCATAGTTCGATATTTTTTGTAATGAGTACTTCTTTTTTTCTACTTTGGATAATGGCTTTCCATTTTACTAGTATTTGATTTTAATGCTGATGATGAGAGGTTACTCCTTGAAACACGTGTACACCTTAACGGAATAAAGGGATTATGCAACGTCGGTATTTTCGTATTTTGAAGACGCTCATTGTCACACTTTTCACTTATAATTGTTACCACGTTAACTTGTATGTAAATATACGTTCATTGTGACTTCATAAATCATGCGGTGAATACAAAAGCGATGTACCTAGTATGGTGAAAAACTTTGAGAAGTCTAGCTGTTATAATTGTAGTTATCATTCGAATCGACACTTTAGTCTCCTTTGTTTCAAGCAATAGTTTCATAATACACAGCGTACCAGACAACCATGAAAAAATTGTCAAAAACTTTCCCCCGCAATATCTGCTGGTACGCTGAGAGATAAACAGAAAGAGAACAACGATACAAAGTGTAATAAGAAAGTCATTTTGCTGAAGAATATTGGCAAGTCACCGATAACAGTTCTAATGTTCGTAACTGAAATTGAATGTCACCATGGAATATAAAAGGAAAAAGTGCCATTTATTAAAACAGTTCGATAATATACTAAAAGTCTAAGAATATATTAACTCTTGACATACATTTCCAGGATATCTTGAGGAATACAGAGATTTTTATTTATTTGTGTATTATGGTCTGGAAAAGCTCAATGTAAAACATTTTGATTCACGTCTTTAAATCCATAGTTCTCAAGGACGAACACATGTCTGCAGTTTTTCAGGTTTTGCTTCTTTTGTTGCCTTCAGAAAAGAGAGGAGTCTTAAACAACACCTTGTTAATAGCTTTTTTAAAAGTGATACTCCTCAAATTTTCTGTACATACAAAGGCACTACAAAATGTCAGCGACCTTGCGGTCTGACTTGCCCTTTAACAAGGGAAACAGATGAAGAAGTAGGACCGACGAACGTGTTCAATCTAAAAAACACGTGCACTTCTGTAAACTTCGTGTATGCTTTTGGTTGCAAACACTGCCAGATGATCTACATGTATATGGATGAGACTTGCCGAAGATTGGGTGATTGCTTTATCGAACATAAACAAAGCGTCACCAATGGAAATAACTAAATACCGAAGTTACAGTGAATTTAATTTCTGCATATGCGCATTTCGACAACTTATACCGAAACTATGGAAAAGATTGCCCAGTGGATCAACATTTTTGGCTAGCCAACCACAGCATGCTGGACATGCTTGTAATTGTCCTTAAACATTTACAAACTAGTGAGGGTGAGAATTAACTACAATTATCAAGTTCCTTGGGACTGTTCGACCTTTTGGCATGAAGGTTAAGAAACAGTCTAATTTATGTTTTACTTCTTTAATTGAAATTAAAACTTTTGCGCACTAGGGAATGGAAATATTTTATTTTCGTTTTTGATAATGTCCAGGATTAACCATAATTTTTACAGGTAATTTCTGTTACACGTCAGTTATAAGTTGCCTTTGGTATCAATTACATTTTTTAAATTTTCTGCCCTGTGACCCCTAGAAGAAAGCTGTACTGGGTACTCTTCTTTCTTTTCTTTTTCGGTAGTGTAATTTTTTTTTTATTTCACATCTGGTTAGTTTTACTTTTAAATTGTGGTCCAATATACCATTTTCAATTTGTTAATAAATTAAATGGATTGAAAAAAGTATATTGAACCAAATAATGCTAATACCCTTTTTGAAAAAAATGTATGTAAGATATCTTAATAAATACAAAAGCATTAAACACCTAGAAAATTTCAATGAACTCGTCTGAACACAGTATTAAGAGCAATGGAGTAAATGGATACAAGAAAAAATATGGTATTAAAATGCATGAGAAAATAATGAACAAAGAAAAATTCCAAGAAAAAGAAAGCCCTGGAGTCATAACCATTGACATTCAAAATGTCACCTGAAACAATTAAACTGCAATTCTGAAGATTGTTGACAGTTAAATTATATTCATCCTTCATATATTGAATTACTTTCGTGGGTAGTTGTCCGGGGAATCGGTTATCAGGGGGCAATTGTCCGGTAGGACAATCGTCCAAGAACAAAACACAACACACGATATGCAATTTATTACAAAATAAAGTATAGAACAAACAATTAATAACAATAATTATTCGATATTTAACACATTCCATTTAATTTTGAGAAATTCCATTCTCTGTCTCAAA
>MJUU01072863.1:0-40447 GCA_002080025.1 Modiolus philippinarum
AATACCAAAACACACACACCTTTATTTGCTGTTAAAAAAGATGTGTGCTTCTAGAAGTTTTTGACACCAACATACCTTTCCATCAGCTCACTTTGGTCAAAAATCAAATTTATCTATCACCTCAATAACTGTGAACTGTGATAGTAGTTTGCTAATAAACTCTCGCATTAACATAAATGTAGAAACACATCTCCGAGTACATTTTCACGAAAACAACACAGGTCACACAAGGTAAACTTCTAGTAGGATTGTGAACACTTACCAGAAATGGATAAACGCATAAATATTCAAGATTTTACCAATATTTATGTGACAACTTATACCGGTATTTTACTTTCCTTAAGACATGGTATTAGGCACAATACTGTATATTCTGCCGAAGTGAAATATATCTGACTAAATCCTACAGTTTAATTAGTTACCTTGACAGGGGATATTAGGGATGAGTATCGTCTTCTGATTTCCCAATTTGATTACATTTTTATATCTTCTTCTTTTAACTATTTTATGTGATGAAATAGTAAAATATTCCTGAGTGAGACAAGTGTTCATTTTCATGTAGCTAAATAAATTTGTTTGTCCTTTTTCATACCAAAATCAGAAAATTTCGAGAATTTAGGTGGTACTGATTCTGAATTTTAGCAGAAATCAGAAAACAATACGTATCGATACGCTGGATTCCATATCGATATACCTAGTTTGTTGAAAAATATCGCAATGTATAGGGAATAATACATGGCAAAATCCGTATCACATGCCGTATCATCCCGAGTTACCAATATCAGCACGAGCGCCTCTGGCCCGAGGGCTGATACTGGTCGAGGGATGGTACGGCATGTGATATGGATTTTGCCATGTATTAAACAGTTTATCATTTATTTAAACAGAGGACTACTAAACTGAAAAAAATTGAAATCAGTAAGAGAAAATGCATGTATTTCGTGAAGAGGTAATTTCAAAATGGGCGGAAAGGACTAGAAGTTTTGGACTAAATCTAACATGTAAAGGAAAAAAGTTTGCTAGATTTTTTTAACTGATCCTCACAAAACAATTTAACCCCAAACAAGTCTTTGTTATCCCCCCCCAAAAAAAAATTAATAAAAAAAAAAGAAAATTGAAAAAGAATTTTTTTTCAAAAAAGGGTATGTGATAAGGTGTAAGCCATGCGATAAAGGTTAAGCCATGCGACAAAGGGTAAGCCATGCGATAAAGGGTATGCGATAAAGGGTATGACATCATAGTGTGAATACGGAATGAACGTCATGCACTGTATCTCATATTCAAAACATCTTTATTTAATACTAAACATATGATAAATCTTCACACCCGTAGGGAATATGAGACCGTATACAGTGGTAGCAGAATCAAAATTTTTAAACGCTTTTAATGGAAAAATATAAAATGCTTCTAGCATAATATAATAGTTATTCGGGCATCACAGGGGATACGGGTTCATATTCCTGTCTGTGCTCTATACCGCCTTTGCTTGACGGCTCAGGGGATATAAAACCAAGAATATGAACCTCTATCCATGTGAAGATTCCCAAAAAAACATATAGTATTCCAGTAGAAGTATAATATTCGAGTAGGAGAAGTATAATTTACAGCGATGGAAACGTTCAACATTCCCTACCACACGCACACGATTCACACGATGAACGCACACGGTTCACACGTTGAGCGCACACGATTCGCACGATGAATGATACAGAAAGTTCTCAATCGTGTATCGTGTACCGTGTATCGTGTACCGTGTACCGTGTAACGTGCACCGTGTCGGTTAAAAAATCTTATATATTTTCATGAAACGAACTCAAAATAAAAAATATCAGCGTGCAATAAAAGTAGAGGTATTCTTAATTATACAGCATAAATAAAATGGTAATTTAGAATGTTATACATCAAGAAAAAAACTAATGTTCATTTTGACAAAAGAAAATACTAGTAGTCGGTTATAACGTGTTACAAACTTTCTCCCGGGAACTGTATCCACTTTTGTCGTAACGATATCAGAGGAGGGTCGACAAAAGCTTAAAATGTTGTTATTTTGTCAGAAAAGAAACAAATTAAATCAAAAATGTTTAATCAAAAAATAATTTACGTCAAATAAAAAAATCCTGATATATGACCGTGGTAATGAAGCTAAGAAAAAACACATTACTTATAAATTATATTTACACATACTAAAATTTTCTTATTATTTCAACATAAATATATAAGAAAGTGCACATTTTCTCTATTTTATTTTATACCAGTGTCCACAATACTAAAACTTGCTCTAATTTAACCATAAATATAAAAGATAGGGCACTTTCTCTCTATTTGATATTTTACCGGTGTCCGCAATACTATAACTTGATATAATTTAACCATAAATATAAAATATAGGGCACTTTTTCTCTATTTTATTTTATACCGGTGTCTGCAATACTAAAAGTTGATTGAATTTACCATAAATATAAAAGATAGGGCACTTTTTCTTTATTTGATATTATTCCTGTGTCCGCAATACTATAACTTGATAGAATTTAACCATAAATATAAAAGATAGGGCACTTTTTCTTTATTTTATATTATACCGGTGTCCACAATACTAAAACTTGATGGAATTAACCATAAATATAAAAGGTAGGGCACTTTTTCTCTTTTTCATATAATACCGGTGTCCGCAATACTATAACTTGATAGAATTTAATCATAAATATAAATGATATGGCACTTTTTCTCTATTTTATGTTATACCAGTGTCCGCAATACTATAACTTGATAGAATTTAACCATAAATATAAATGATAGGGCACTTTTTCTCTATTTTATATTATACCGGTGTCTGCAATACATAACTTGACATAATTTAACCATAAATATAAAAGATAGGGCACTTTTTCTCAATTTTATATTATACCGGTGTCCGCAATATTAAAACTTGATAGAATTTAACCATAAATAAAAAAGGTAGGGCATCTTTTCAATATTTTATATTATACCGGTGTCCGCAATACTATAACTTGATAGAATTTAAAAGATAGGGCACTTTTTCTCTATTTTATATTTTACCGGTGTCCCCAATACTATAACTTGATAGAATTTAACGATAAATATAAAAGGTGGGGCACTTTTTCTCTATTTTATATTATACCGGTGTACGCAATACTATAACTTGATAGAATTTAACCATTAATATAAAAGATGGGGCACCTTTTCTCAATTTTATATTATACCGGTGTCCGCAATTTTAAAACTTGATAGAATTTAACCAGAAATATAAAAGATAGGGCCCCTTTTCTCTATTTTATATTATACCGGTGTCCGCAATACTAACTTGATAGAATTTAACCATAAATATAAAAGATAGGGCACAACTTGATAGAATTTAACCATAAATATAAAAGATAGGGCACAACTTGATAGAATTTAACCATAAATATAAAAGATAGGGCACGTTTTCTCTATTTTATATTATACGGGTGTCCTCAATACTATAACTTGATAGAATTTAACCATAAATAAAAAAGATAGGGCACCTTTTCTCTATTTTAAATTATACCGGTGTCCGCAATACTAAAACTTGATAGAATATAACCATAAATATAAAAGATAGGGCACTTTTTCTTTATTTGATATTATACGGGTGTCTGCCATACTATAACTTGATAGAATTAAACCATAAATATGAAAGATCGGGCAGTTTTTCTCTATTTTATATTATACTGGTGTCCGCAATACTAAAGCTTGATAGAATTTAACCATAAATATAAAAGGTAGGGCACTTTTTCTCTTTTTTATATTATACCGGTGTCCGCAATACTATAACTTGATAGAATTTAACCTTAAATATAAAAGATAGGGCAATTTTTCTCAATTTTATATTATACCGCTGTCCGCAATATTAAAACTTGATAGAATTTAGCAATCAATATAAAAGATAGGGCACCTTTTCTATATTTTACATTATACCGGTGTCTGCAATACTATAACTTCATAGAATTGAAAAGATGGGGCCTTTTTTTCTCTATTTCATATTATACCGGTGTCCGCAATACTATAACTTGATAGAATTAAACCATAAATATAAAAGGTAGGGCACTTTTTCTCTATTTTATATTATACCGGTGTCCGCAATACTATAACTTCATAGATTTAACCATAAATATAAAAGATAGGGCACCTTTTCTCAATTTTATATTATACCGGTGTCCCGCAATATTAAAACTTGATAGAATTTAACCATAAATATAAAAGATAGGGCACCTTTTCTCTATTTTATATTATACCGGTCCGCAATGCTATAACTTGATAGAATTTAACCATAAATATAAAAGATAGGGCGCCTTTTCTCAATTTTATATTTTACCGGTGTCCCCAATATTAATACTTGGTAGAATTTAACCATAAATATAAAAGATACGGCACTTTTTCTCAATTTTATATAAACCTGTGTCCGCAATATTAAAACTTGATAGAATTTAACCATAAATTTAAAAGATAGGGCACCTTTTCTCAATTGTATATTATATCGGTGTCCGCAATATTAAAACTTGATAGAATTTAACCATAAATATAAAAGATAGGGCGCTTTTTCTCTATTTTATATTATACCGGTGTCCGCAATACTATAAGTTGATAGAAGTTAATCATAAATATAAAACATAGGACACTTTTTCTCTGTTTTATATTAGACCGGTGTCCGCAATACTATAACTTGATAGAATTTAACCATAAATTTAAAAGATAGGGCACCTTTCATCAATTTTATATTATTACAGTTTTCGCCATGCTGAAACTTGATAGAATTTAACCATAAATATAAAAGATAGGGCACTTTTTCTCTATTCTATTTTATACCGGTGTCTGCAATACTAAAACACTTGATAGAATTTAACCATAAATATAAAAGGTAGGGCACTTTTTCTCTATTATATATCATACCGGTGTCTGCAATACTATAACTTGATAGAATTTAACCATAAATATAAAAGATAGGGCACAACCTGATAGAATTTAACCATAAATATAAAAGACAGGGCACAACTTGATAGAATTTAACCATAAATATAAAACATAGGACACGTTTTCTCTACTTTATATTATACCGGTGTCCTCAATACTAAAACTTGGTAGAATATAACTATAAATATAAAAGATAGGGCACTTTTTTCTTTATTTGATATTATACCGGTGTCTGCAATACTATAACTTGATAGAATTAAACCATAAATATAAAAGATCGGGCACTTTTTCTCTATTTTATATTATACTGGTGTCCGCAATACTAAAGCTTGATAGAATTTAACCATAAATATAAAAGGTAGGGCACTTTTTCTCTTTTTTATATTATACCGGTGTCCGCAAAACTATAACTTGATAGAATTTAATCATAAATATAAAAGATAGGGCACTTTTTCTCTATTTAAAATTATACCGGTGTCGGCAATACTATAACTTGATAGAATTTAACCATAAATATAAAAGATAGGGCACCTTTTCACTATTTTACATTATACCGGTGTCTGCAATACTATAACTTCATAGAATTTAAAAGATGGGGCCTTTTTTCTCTATTTCATATTATACCGGTGTCCGCAATACTATACCTTGATAGAATTTAACCATAAATATAAAAGGTAGGGCACTTTTTCTCTATTTTATATTATACCGGTGTCCGCAATACTATAACTTGATAGATTTAACCATAAATATAAAAGATAGGGCACCTTTTCTCAATTTTATATTATACCGGTGTCTGCAATATTAAAACTTGATAGAATTTAACCATAAATATAAAAGATAGGGCACCTTTTCTCTATTTTATATTATACCGGTCCGCAATGCTATAACTTGATAGAATTTAATCATTATTGTAAAAGATAGGGCACTTTTTCTCTATCTTTTATTATACCGGTGTCCGCATTACTATAACTTGATAGAATTTAACCATCAATATAAATGATAGGGCGCCTTTTCTCAATTTTATATTTTACCGGTGTCCCCAATATTAATACTTGGTAGAATTTAACCATAAATATAAAAGATAGGGCACTTTTTCTCAATTTTATATAAACCTGTGTCCGCAATATTAAAACTTGATAGAATTTAACCATAAATATAAAAGATAGGGCACCTTTTCTCAATTGTATATTATATCGGTGTCCACAATATTAAAACTTGATAGAATTTAACCATAAATATAAAAGATAGGGCGCTTTTTCTCTATTTTATATTATACCGGTGTCCGCAATACTATAACTTGATAGAATTTAACCATAAATATAAAAGATAGGGCACAACTTGATAGAATTTAACCATAAATATAAAAGATAGGGCACGTTTTCTCTATTTATATTATACCGGTGTCCTCAATACTATAACTTGATAGAATTTAACCATAAATAAAAAAGATAGGGCACTTTTTCTCAATTTTATATTATACCGCTGTCCGCAGTATTAAAACTTGATAGAATTTAACCATAAATATAAAAGATAGGGCACGTTTTCTCTATTTTATATTATACCGGTGTCCTCAATACTATAACTTGATAGAATTTAACCATAAATATAAAAGATAGGGCACTTTTTCTCTATTTAAAATTATACCGGTGTCCGCAATACTATAACTTGATAGAATTTAACCATAAATATAAATGATAGTGCACTTTTTCTCTATTTATATTATACCGGTGTCCGCAATACTATAACTTGATAGAATTTAACCATAAATATAAAAGATAGGGCACTTTTTCTCAATTTTATATTATACCGCTGTCCGCAATATTAAAACTTGATAGAATTTAGCAATCAATATAAAAGATAGGGCACCTTTTCTCTATTTTACATTATACCGGTGTCTGCAATACTTTAACTTCATAGAATTTAAAAGATGGGGCCTTTTTTCTCTATTTCATATTATACCGGTGTCCGCAATACTATAACTTGATAGAAGTTAACCATAAATATAAAAGGTAGGGCACTTTTTCTCTATTTTATATTATACCGGTGTCCGCAATACTATCACTTGATAGATTTAACCATAAATATAAAAGATAGGGCACCTTTTCTCGATTTTTTATTATACCGGTGTCCTCAATACTATAACTTGATAGAATTTAACCATAAATAAAAAAGATAGGGCACCTTTTCTCTATTTTAAATTATACCGGTGTCCGCAATGCTAAAACTTGATAGAATTTAACCATAAATATAAAAGATAGGGCACTTTTTCTTTATTTGATATTATACCGGTGTCTGCAATACTATAACTTGATAGAATTAAACCATAAATATAAAAGATCGGGCACTTTTTCTCTATTTTATATTATACTGGTGTCCGCAATACTCAAGCTTGATAGAATTTAACCATAAATATAAAAGGTAGGGCACTTTTTCTCTATTTAAAATTATACCGGTGTCCGCAATACTATAACTTGATAGAATTTAACCATAAATATAAATGATAGTGCACTTTTTCTCAATTTTATATTATACCGCTGTCCGCAATATTAAAACTTGATAGAATTTAGCAATCAATATAAAAGATAGGGCACCTTTTCTCTATTTTACATTATACCGGTGTCTGCAATACTATAACTTCATAGAATTTAAAAGATGTGGCCTTTTTTTTCTATTTCATATTATACCGGTTTCCGCAATACTATAACTTGATAGAATTTAACCATAAATATAAAAGGTAGGGCACTTTTTCTCTATTTTATATTATACCGGTGTCCGCAATATTAAAACTTGATAGAATTAAACCATCAATATAAAAGATAGGGCACCTTTTCTCTATTTTATATTATACCGGTCCGCAATACTATAACTTGATAGAATTTAATCATTATTATAAAAGATATGGCACTTTTTCTCTATTTTATATTATACCAGTGTCCGCAATACTATAACTTGATAGAATTTAACCATAAATATAAAAAATAGGGCACAACTTGATAGAATTTAATCATAATTATAAAAGATAGGGCACTTTTTCTCTATTTTATATTATACCGGTGTCCGCAATACTATAACTTGATAGAATTTAACCATAAATATAAAAGATAGGGCGCCTTTTCTCAATTTTATATTTTACCGGTGTCCCCAATATTAATACTTGGTAGAATTTAACCATAAATATAAAAGATAGGGCACCTTTTCTCAATTGTATATTATATCGGTGTCCGCAATATTAAAACTTGATAGAATTTAATCAGAAATATAAAATATGGGGCGCTTTTTCTCTATTTTATATTATACCGGTGTCCGCAATATTATAACTTGATAGAAGTTAATCATAAATATAAAACATAGGACACTTTTTCTCTATTTTATATTATACCGGTGTCCGCAATACTATAACTTGATAGAATTTAACCATAAATTTAAAAGATAGGGCACCTTTTCTCAATTTTATATTATTACAGTTTTCGCGATGCTGAAACTTGATAGAATTTAACCATAAATATAAAAGATAGGGCACTTTTTCTCTATTCTATATTATACCGGTGTCTGCAATACTAAAACACTTGATAGAATTTAACCATAAATATAAAAGGTAGGGCACTTTTTCTCTATTATATATTATACCGGTGTCCGCAATACTATAACTTGATAGAATTTAACCATAAATTTAAAAGATAGGGCACTTTTTCTCAATTTTATATTATTACAGTTTTCGCAATACTAAAACTTGATAGAATTTAACCATAAATATAAAAGATAGGGCACTTTTTCTCTATTTTATATTATACCAGTGTCCGCAATACTGTAACTTGATAGAATTTAACCATAAATATAAAAGATAGGGCACTTTTTCTCTATTTTATATTATGGTTATACCGGTGTCTGCAATACTGAAACTTCATATAATTTAACAATTAATATAAAGGAAGGGGCAGTTTTTCTATATTTTATATTATACCGGTGTCTGCAATACTTAAACTTCCTATGATTTAACCATAGATATAATAAGTTAATCTGATTAGACTTTTATTGTTCTACTATATTGAACAGGTGAATGAAGTTGATTAAATAAAGGTTTGCGTTCCTAAACAATAAATGTTTTTGTGACAAAAAAATCGCCAGACCTGATACTTATCTGATATTTTTATTTTCGTCTTGTAAAATCGGCGGTTGTGAAAAAGGTATATTTCGAGTTGAAAAAAAATAAATAAACAACGATGTTTTGGAAAAAACTGGTAAACCTATCTATAAAATGCGGAATTTAAATGAAACGAGTAAACGCACGCTACACGATACACGCAATGAACGTTACACGTTACACGATACACGATACACGATGAGCGCACACGATTTACACGATGAACGCACACGATTCACACGATGAGCGCTATTTTGGGAATGTTGAACGTTTCCATCGCTGTATAAAGTTTTGAGCGATTTTAAGATCGCAGAGAGTGGAATTCGTCTGTTGTTGAGATCTTTCTAAATTAATGAAATTCCTGGGTTTTTTTAACAAGATGGACTCTGTCACTCCAGTCTCTCTGAAACACATGACACATATCCCATATATTTAGGTTTTTATTTTTGTACAAATACTTTTTCCAAAAGTGTACAAAAATGTGCTACTAGTATAGACAAAATTAAATTATGAAGTTTTGTAACATTAAATAGTGTCCGACGTGAAATACTGTCGAATCTTACTAATGTTTCCTATGATAAAGTCTGAAGATGAATAAAACACAAGATGATCATGAATATTGTCCTCTTGGAATTTCCAATGAAATATATAACAGGAAGGACACTTTTTCAGAAGACACTATATTGGCTTACAGTTGCACCCCAGAACACTTTGTATAGAACCGCAAAAATTTTTGCGGTCGTATATTGGTATGGTGCTGTCGTAGTCGTCTGTAGACACTTTAGTGTTTGGTCAATAACTTTAGTTCCAGTTGATCAATCCTTAAGAAATTTTAATATAATGTTCTTTGGTACAAAAAGAAGGCCTGGAGTAGTTTAGGTAAAGAGACCCCACCTTTTTTTTAAAAAGGGACCAAAAAGGGTTAAATCAGGTGTTTTCAAATATTTGTCTGTAGAATCTTAGAATTGTAGAATCTGTAGAATTGGATTTTGATGGGGTTTCTGTCATCGAGCTCCTGAGGAAGTTTCCAATCAGTAGTATGTTGACGGATTTCACATAGCATGTACCGTGCCCGAGATAAATGGGGGCCCAAAAGGGGTGAATCCTAAATTTTTTCTTAAAATTTTTTGTCCGATTTTGATGCAGTTTTTTCAATGGATTTTTCAAAACCAGAGAGGACACTCCATCACAGGGAGACCAACATATCATACACCAAGGGACCAGTCGGGTCTTCAAAACCCCAAGATTAGGACCGGGATTAAAAATAGTGGTGTCATGTGCTATTTGTTCCTTCATATTTGTTTCAAAATGAAAAAGTATTCTAGAATTGTTCCTAGAGTATAAACGTTACATACATTTAACAATAGATCTAAAAGGAAGTAATATTAGCTAATGATTTTAATATTTGTTCCTAAGGAACTTTAGCTATGAGGAACGAACACACATTGACAGGGAAAGGCAGCAATTAAACTAATGCAGGGATATTCTCCATAAACCCATATAAAGTTAGATTATACGCATGTCTGTTTTTTTTTTGTAAGGCTACAACATGTACCTCTTGATGACCAAAATTTGATCTGAATGAACTAGATAATTCACTTATCCCCTCAAGACATGTCAAGATGTGGCCCTTATAAAATAAATATGAACACAATACATGTAAACATGTGTAAAAACAACAGTGAAGGTGGCAAGGCATATAAATATATACCCATTGATTGTAATTCTGGGAAAGGGAGCAGTTAAAAATGTAAGGTACTGAGACTAGTCTGCTTGACTGTTCAATGCTTGGCTAGCCTCTACAAGTATTGAACCACTTACCTCTCAATCATCATGAAATTGAAAGCTGTCAGCACTTCATACTTCAGTCATTTAGATGTGTGAAACATTTACTAAGTTGCTTGTAGAAAAATTATTGGTATGTCATAGTATCTATGTTTCAATATTGTTCATATGGTTTGATGTAAAGACAGTGATTTCCACACGTGGATTTCCAATACTGCTTCTGCTTTCATTAGCTTTTTTGTTTTGGAAAATGTCAGGGGTGGCTAACCTTGTAAGGTATTGTTTTGTGGACAGAAAGTATAAATGGAATGTTTAAAAAAGGGCTTCCAAAATCAAAATTCCAACAGTAATATTAAATTTCCGGCTAAATTTATCACTATGACACTAAAAATAGTTGATGTATGAGGTCCACCCCCTTTTTTCCCGTTTCAGTTAGTTGCAGTTCAAATGCTACATTACAGAACACCTACTGTCAGCTGTTGCAGTCATTTCTCTTGGTTCATCAATTTCTTCCAAGTTTCTGGCCGCTGAAAGATAGGCTGTGTTTGTTGTTGTCTGCTGTTTCTGTTGGCGGTCTCTTTCAGCTTCCACAGTGAAGATTTCCATTAAGGGGAAATAACTCTAGTCGAAAATTCCAATTTTTTGGCACATTTGAGATCAGGTTATTTGTTTCTGCGTTAGAGAACTACCCGATTTGAAGCATTTATTTATAACTTCAAAACACATAGTTTTTATTACAATTGAATTCATTTATAATCATTGTTGCGTTTTTTAGATATTATTTTTTTCTAATGGTTGTTAATTATACCTTTTAAGGTGAAAAAACAGGAAATAAGAGTCCCTTGCTATAAAAAAAGTGTACAAAAAATATTTCTCTCTTATATAGTGTAATAAACAAAAGTATTGCTATTTCTCCATTTAATTACAACAAATTTCTTAACTTTCCAATTCCTCCGTTTTCAACCATTAAATTTCATCGTTGCTATGGCAACAGTAAAAATAAAATGTTTCAAAGTATATAATTAGAATGACATTGATATATGCTTTTATGGTGACAAATATCAAGTAGGATTTTTTTCCTCCACTTTCCACCTTTATGTAGACAAAGCTCAATGCTTACCGACATGGCCTCTTAAATACTTAGGTACTTCTCATAAGTCCGTGACTGCTATACTCTGTACGATCCTCAACATAATATAATGTTCTAATTTTTCGGTTGAATTTTAATTCCTGCCCTTATTATGACTTTCCACTGGCGTATGGTGAGTACGGGTATGTAAATCTCTATTTCACGATTGATACTTGCTCTTCTCATTCGATACTCGTTTTATCTCATTTGATACTTGCTCTTCTCATTCGATACTCGTTTTTTTCTCATTTGATACTCGCTTTTTTCACTCGATACTCACATTTTCTCATTTAGTAATTGCTATGTATTATTCGATACTGGCTTTTTCTTACTCAATAATTGCTTTGTCTTACTCGATAAACGCTTTTTTCATTCCATAATCGCATTTTATACCTTTCGTCGTTGATGATCGTATATTGTACCAAGTCAGGACCATTGTGGTCAACAATTTTGCCGTTTTTTTTCCACCTGATTTGTCTTTATGTCTCATGGACTTCGGCTCTTGACCACTCTGTGTTATTACCCCCATGACACTGGCGACAACATTTTCCCAGTGTCACCGCTGTCAGACTTTCGGACATTTGGACTAATGGACCTTCGGACTATCGCTATGTAACCGTATTGAATAATTTTTGTTCGTTGTTTCTAATCAACTGAATTTAAGTGTAAAAATCAATGAGCCTGTTACTTCCATCAAGTCGACCAGGAATCAACACGGCCATTAAAAATCTCAATATGTGAGATTTTCTTTACATTACTAATATGATGTCTTTGTTAAATATAGAATCCGATGTAAATGGCAGAATCAAGTTTTACATACTTGGTTAAGTAACCCATGTATAAAGGCAGTGCTTGTTACATAAAATGCAGCCATACAACATTTTCCTTGGCTACAGCATTATACAATACAACATTTATATATGTAGTGCTCACAACATAAAATGCGAACGTTACTGCATTAAATGCAATGCTCAGAGCATTATATGTGAACGTTAAAGCATTAAATGCAATGCTCACAACTTTATATGCGTACTTTAAAGAAATAAATGCAGTGCATGAACTTTCCAACATGAAATTCATCAAGATATACCGGGTGCGTATAAATTCAGCGAGTATCATTTCAGCGAATATTATTTCAGCGACATGTTTGATTAATTCCGTTGCTAACGGAAGCCCCTATCGGCCACTCACATTTTGTTTTTCAAAGATTTCTTTGTTGAAAATTCAAGATAATAAGTTGAAAATTTAATATAATAAGTTTAAAATTCAAGATAAAAACTTGACACTTCAAGATAATAAGTTGAAAATTCAAGATAAAACAAAATAATCAAAAATAAAAACTTCAAAATTCAAGATAATAAATTGGAAATTCAAGAAAAAAAGGTTGAAAATTCCAGATTAAAACTATGTAACTGTACATCCTTCATTACTTCTACACAAAATTCATCAATCTGCAAAAAAAAATAGTAATTTAATGATTACTTATTTTTTTTTTTAAATTAGTAAAACGATAGATGATATCCAGGTTCATTGTCTGCACTCCCTTGTTTGTCAGTTTGTCAGTGTTATCTCTCTTCGATATGGACAAACACAAATATTAAGAACTTTAAGGTAAGTGTTTTAGGAATACAGAAAGATGAATGATGTTTTTAGTGATTTTTTTTATTATAATGTGAATCTCAGAAATCATCTGATATAAACATATCATCTGATAACAACATTCCAACAGCACCAGCATATAAAGTTTACATCTCACAACTCATTCGCTGCTCAAGGGCTTGTGGTCGTTACAGTGACTTCCTTGATAGAGCTTAGTTTCTTACAAATAGACTACTTAAGCAAGGATAAAAAGTCATCACTTCAGAAGTTTTACGGTCGAAATCACGATCTTGTGGATCACTATGGAATATCTATTTCCCAGATAACAACAGATCTTTCCCTCTACAACTAAAGTTTGTTTATTTCTCTATCGGATTTGACTTTACTACCTGCGTTGACATGTTCAACACGGCGAGTGTCTTATAAGAAGCAGGAAATGCTTACTCTACCAGTACACCTGATATCCTCCATTGTTTTTTATTGGGTCCGTGTTGTTCACCTGTATGTGTGTCTTTATTTTTCTTTCTTTGTCCCGTACTCATGTGGTGTCTTTGTTTCTTAGTTTGTCCGATGTTGCCATTATCCATGGATTGTTTGTTCTTTTAATTGACGGCTCAGTTCTCACTAACTATAAAACATTTCTGTCATACTGTCAATAATTTTACCCAAGAACCATGAAATCAGTTGCCTGTCACTGACGAAATTATTTTATTCCAGTAGGGCAAACCTTTAAAGAATTGATACAACAAAAAATATTTACTGTTGCTTTTAATGTTGGCAACTTTGATTTTCTCAGAAATAATTTAGTTTTAAAGAAATTCATATCAGAAAATTTATGTTTTCCTTAGTGCTCAGTACAACTGGGAATGGGGAACTAGAAAATGCCCTTATTGGGGTCAGTATAAAGTCCAAATTATGGAGTGCAGACTATGAACCTGGATATGGTCTGTTAGATAAGCCGGCAAATGCACCGTTGTTCGTACGTGTACTTATGAGGTTGTGATGAAGTTTGGGAATGCAGTTAAACAAAGTGTTTAAATTTGGCGTTGAAAGGAATGTTTAATGTCGCCATAATCGATAAACGATTTGCCAGGATATCATCTTTATCCATAGTAAAATTTGTTGTTGTGAAGTTGCCTGAACTATTATCTACATCAATTTCCTGTATCACACAATCATAATAGAGCTTTTTACACACAAAAACAACATTGTTTCCGGCTTTGTCTGATGGAATGCCCAAATACTTTTCGTAAAGAGATGAAAGACAAAATACAGCGTCACGTCACAGTCTTTGATGATAGATTTGGGTCTATCCTGCACGCATTTCTACAATTTATGTATTCTACTTTACACGAAAGACCGGATAGCTTTTGTCAATTTTGACAGTGTATTGATGTCATCAACTTCAGATTCGAACATGATCCAGGATCTGGTATATTCCTTAATTGCGAATTTATTGTCTGCATATGCGCATTTCGATAACTTGTGTCTCTTCACTACAGATCAAATAAAAACATTTAGAAGTTCATAAACTGAAATATGTGCTAAAGCTAATAGAGGACAAATTACCACTAGGATATAAGAAGGAAAGTAAAAAAAAAAGCTAAGGACAAGGCAAAGCTTATGAAGACTCCTTATGTTTTAACAAAATTCTCTTAAGATTGGATTTTGAAAGTTTTCAAATAAAATCGGCTTTCGAGCTAGCACCGACGTACTGTCTATTGGGTTTGTGAATACTCTCAATGGCAGTCCAGCAGCAGTGGCATTGGTCTAGTTGTAATCAATAAACAATATACCGAAACAAAATACCGAAGTTATTGTGAATTTAGTTTCTGCATAAACACATTTCGACAACTTATGTCTCTTCAGTGCAGATCAAATAAAATCATTTTGGGAATCCATGAACCGAAATATGTGCTTAACCTTGTAGAGAACAAATTACCAATAAGATCCAAAAAGATTTGCCAAATTTCAGCTAAGGGCAGATATATTGAAATTTTCAAATAAAATTAGTTTTCCGGCCAGAACCGAAGTACTGGTTCCTGTAAATGAATCATAAAAAAATGAGCCAGTTTCATTCTAGTTTTTTAAAGCGTTTTTTCTCTTGCACCGGATCGAACGAAAAATGGCAGAAGCTGAACAATGCTACATCAAATATGTATTTTGACATTCGTCATGGATGTGGTGTTTTCCTCAAATGTAAATATTGTTGACAAGAGGTTCTAACATTAGCTATCATCTATTAACAGATACAGATTAACAAGATAAAGAGATAATTTGAATTTAATGAATTGCACTTTTTGGAAATTTTAAGAAAAAATTTGGCGTCTTCTTGCCGAGAATAAGAACGACGGTACTTAAGCGAATAAAAGTTCACGATTGGTTATTTGAGCAAAAAATCATATTCATTATTTTTTTCCGGTGGGGGGTATTGGGTATGGAAAAATGATTTGTTATTTTTTCTTCTTTTTAATTCTCATAGACTTAACTTGTTAAAACTTGAGTTTTTCATGATGGCAGTTTGTATAATATGATTCGCTGAACATTGTGGTAAAATTTAAGGTCAATGTTATCACTAATTTCTAGATATTGTATCCTGAAGTTGTCTTGGACATAAACTGAACTGTCTAGCGTTCTATACTACAGACAATTATTTGACAGTTTCATCTCTCTATGTTGTGGCTCGCCAGTCTGACATTCGGAATATTCTTTACAAAAGACATTAAGATCTTTAAATAACTATTTGAAGCTGTAAATTTTTATAAGGGTTCGGTATTTTTTATTTGTAACTTATTTTCTGAGAAGTTATTTTTTTTTGCAAATTTATTAATTTTTGTGTGTTTCGAAATCCCAGCACAGATAGCAAGTATGTGTTTTGTATATTTTAACTTATATTGAAAAAAAATCGATTTAATTTATATGGGTGTTAAAACTGTACTAAAATTATATTGAACTGAACCCAAAAATATATTTTGTCACTGTCCTTTATCGTATAGTTATAAAATATTGTTTTGCGTAACTTTTGATATTTCATGTCTATATGCTTCAAAATAGCTATTTTATTGCATATATATTACAAGCATTTGTACTAAAGATACAAAAAGTCATGCAAAATTTCCTGTTTAAATAATTGCAACACAGAAGAGACTAGAGTAAGGTTTTCGTTTGTTGCCACAAATATTTCGATTTTAAAGTTAAAGCAAATCACAGTAATATGCATCTAAAAATAGTCAACACATTAAAGTTTAAATATGCTGCAATTCTCTTTGTGATTGTCACGATAAAACACATTTGTTTTTTCTTTGCTTAGACTTCTTCTGTGTAGCATCTAGACTTTGAACAATTGATGCTGGTGCTTGCGACACTTCACTAGGCGTTTGTGGTACTGCAATCGCTTCAGAGGCCATGTGTTCTCTTAATACAACTGAATCTGCTTTATCTTTCACCGACTGCTCAGATACCATTGATTTTTTAGCAGTTTCACTCATGACAACCGAATACGGTGAGGTGGATTCAGTTGTTCCTTTGATTGAGAGTCTAGATTGATATATTGACCTCGTAACTTCCTCATCCTTCGATTCTTCCTCGTCATCTGATTTAGAAATGTACTTCTGTTCGTGTGTTTCGTCCTCTGGAAATTTATGTTGCTTTGTAACCCCAATGCGATCAATAACCTCGTTTAGATAATATGAACCCAATCCAATTTCCACCATAGCCTGCTGTAGGACGCCGAATGTAGCTTTTACTCTACGGTCATTTCTCCATTTCTGTAGAATTTCTCTTGCTTGGTCTTCTATTTTATTAAAGTTGCGCTGGATGTTTTCCAATTCATAAACATTAAGTCCTAGCGCTATTCCTAGCTGGAAAGAAAGAGCTGCTATAGCTGGGGCTAACTCATCCAAGAGTTCATCCGTCGGGATCAATCCTGCATAATAGTCTGAAATCCCTACAAAAGAAATTGTAAATATTGTATTTGAATGACTTACTTGAAATGTATCAAGACAGTAACAATAATAATATTATAAAATAATAAAACAATTTTACAGTGCTATAAAATTATGAACATCTCATTTTGTTGTTTCCCAGATAGTCTTCATAAGAAACCTGCATCTCTCGCACCAAATTATTTTATCCGAAATGTATATTCGCTTCATATTTGACGTAAATGAAATGTTTTTGCAATACGATGAATCAATCATTTTGACATTTTATGTACTATGTATTAGCGGTACACATTACCAGAAAGGTTATATATACAATGAACTTTGTTTGAGAGATTTTTAAAAGTTAATTTTTTTTCGACAAATATTATAAATTTTGATTTTAATAGATAAAACATCGGAAAAGGGAAATCCAATATTCAGATAAAGCCAGATACATTCTTAATTTAAATGGAAAAAAGCCTTATACTATTAGTACGACTCTTAAAAACTGTTCGTTGTTTACAAGAAATTTCTAAATATCATCAGTATAAGATAGAAACATGTTTTGATACACTTTTTTAATACAAACATTTCCAGCAGACAATTGGGATACCTGCGGTGAATAATCATGTGCCACTTAGAGCAAACTTGTTCGTTTCTTCTTATGAAGCAAGGTTCATACAATACCTAGTTCAGCAAGAAGGCAATAAGTAGCCAAGTGCTTTAATTTCAGTTTCCTTAATATAGATCATGTTCTTTCATTAAACAATCCTCAATTTAAGGATAACCTTTATCTTCATACCCAAATTACTAAGATATTAACGAGACAAATGATACACCATCATCAGCACCATACCTGAAAATATACTTTTACATTGACGTCAAAAAACAAAACTTTACGACAAGTTTGTTGATTTCAACTTTCCAATAGTGATCTTGCCATGTTTGGGCAGTAATATACCGGCATATGGGGTCTACATTTCACAACTTATTCACTTTGTACAGCGATTTTGTCGACAGACCGACTAAATTATAACTACAAAAGTTTTTCTGTCGTCACAATGATTTGACAGCCCGTTACAATAGATGAAAATAGATATTTTTTGGCAGATCCAGAGTTTATTAACAGACTGACAAAGCCGACTTTGACAAAAATGACAGTTTGACGGGTAACACGCGTGCGGGTGCTTACCTTCCGAAACACCTGATTATACATCAGTTTTGTCGGGTTTATACTGCTAGTGCTTTTGTTTTGTTGCAATCTTGTTCATTTTGTATTACCATGTATTCAGTTGATCCGACTAGTTGTAAGAGTGTACCTTTTCTATAAGATATTTTTGAAACAATTCTTTCTATGTTGCAAACTTTAAAATGGCACATTCAAAACAACTCAAAGTCTTTTGGGCAACATTCGCAGGAATTCTGTAAAACACTGTTCTGCCATGATATATCAATTGTACAAAGTAAAGAAAACAATCTGTATGTCCATGTTTCTTATTAGTATATATGTCACATATAGATTTTTCACAAAAAAACTTGTGGTAATTGATTACTAGTATTAAAAACCCAGTAATCAGATATTTGAATTCATGTCAAGAATTAATCGGCAAACTATCGTGATTTCATTGGAGAATTTATTGATTTTTTGACGAATTAGTGATATTGTTGTGAATAAAATAAGTTATACTTTTATCACACCTCTCTCATCGTGTATTTACTGAGTTAAGTTTGGTTGATATGAAATCCTTCTTATGAATATAAGAATATTGATAAGCCCATTATTAAATCTAGTACAAATTAAAATTCATATTTATTTCAGTACTAACGATATGTCCAATTTGCACTGTACCTAAAATCCTTTTTAATGACAAAATAAATTTGATCAGAAAAACAAGTTTCAGTTGAACTCATGAATTTTATTAAAGATATTTTTTGTTGCTGCTATTATAAAGACAAACCACCAGTTATTTGTTATATTTCATGTGACATTTTTTATATAGGAGGCTGAATGCAACGGAAAAATGTCAACTTCATATCATTTTCACAAATGAATTTCCTTTATGTGATATCACGTAATTTCGAAACGAAACAATTGCATTAAATTTATATTTTGCCAAACATATTGGTTTCAGTCAATTTTATGACCATCTTTAAGACGGGCATTTATTTGGGAACTTTCGAGCAAAGAAATTTGAAAATCTTTGAAATTTGAAATCTGAGCTTTTGTTGTAATTTCAGAAAAAAGAAACTCTCATTGGGTGTACGTTTTCAAACAGATAAGGCTTTACTAGGTTTTTAGACTACAAAATGTCCAAATAATGATTTCTAGTATACCAATCTTTGTTTCTTTGGTTATTTTTTTTTTCAAAAGCTTTAATTAAAAAAATCGTTATCCATTAAAGTGAGGCATGACTACCCCGATCTGTAAGTTTTCGTCAAAATTGTCCATTTAGTCGATTTTTAAAACATTTTTAGGGGACATGGAAACCCCTGGAACGATTTGTTTTCAAATTTAGGGAAAAGAACGGTCTTATTTTTATTGAATTTGGACGCCTTCAAATCCATTTGAAAAATCCTTTAAAACATAAATTACGGAATGATGTTACACATTAAGACAATAAAAATGATGTGATAGCAAATTTTGACTCAAAACGCTAAATGTTGTAGTTGTTCGTAAATTTGGTATTCTGCAAAATGAAGTAATGATTTTAACTTTGGTTTTTGAATTTGAATTTTTATTATCGTTCCAAAATTGAATAAAGTGCCATTTTGTGTAAAATGTTAAGGCTTATCAGCAAAGGCCATTGTTGAAAGCTTCAATATGACTTCAAGATGAAGAACAATAACGAGAGGCTCACATGTGAACCTGTATCGCTCACCTAATGGTTATTGATTAAATAAGATTTTCCTACAGGGTTAAATGATTGATTTGAGGTTACAGTTAATTGGTGGTAAAATCATTTATCTGGTAGATTACTCTATGATAATGTATGGCCAATAGATAGCTATGGAAAGCCCGTTAAATTCATCAGATCAAAGTCAAAAAGAGGAAGTGCACTATGACATCATTTGATAAAGATTTGAGAAAGTTTCATTAAATTCCATTCATTGGTTAAGATGGGTAAATACTACCGAATCCCCGTCCAAATACCAATGCATAGCCAAGTTCAAGAATGAATATGCGAATCCCTTAAAAAAGGGTCAGATCAAAATATAAAGCAAGAGGTGCACTCTTGCACTATGGCATCAAGTGATTAAGCTTCCCTGAAAGTTTCATCGAATTCCATTCATAGGTTTAGGAGTGGCAGAAACAAAGGCGGACCAACGGACTGACACAAGAAACGCTATGTAGGGAAAATGAGAGGATATGGAGTGATTGTACATGTGACAAAAACGCACACGATACATAGAAAAATCCAGTTTATCAAGGACAGGGCTTTTATTTATGTCTTCATCTTGATGTCGCCTGAAGGTCTTCAACTAGAGGTGAACAATATTCACCCCCTCAAGCGAGATAAAGAAGGCCCCTAGCGTGCACTTAAGCGGTTTCCTTGACAAAAATTATATCAAGGTCACTCCCTTGCTCCCCACCCGCCATGGAGTGCCAACTTCGGCGATGCTCAGGGTTATCAAGGGTTTTCAAAAAAGGGGCATAATAAATATATTCATGTATTACCTAACACTAATTGCTTTATGATCTCTACCAATGCAATGTGTAGATGGTGTAATCAGTTTTTTTTTATGAAAAGTTTAAAATGTGTATCAATGCTTTGTGTCGTGACTAGTTTAATTAATATTTTTAGGAATTTAACCAAGACAGAGTGTCGTGACTTATTTCAATCTTAAGATTTAAGACAGCAATATTTTGTGACTAGTTTCAATCTAAAATATCAGCTGAGGAAGTGTGTTGTGACAAGTTTAAACGTAAATACATGATTCAAACAAAGGCATTATGTTGTCACAAGTTGCAATGTAAATTATTGTCTACAATGTGTTTTGACTAGTTTCAATGTAACGTTTTATAATCAACTGCCGTTGTTTTATAAAAGCAATCTAGACGGTGTGGTATGACTTCTTTCTATGTAACGTTTAATATAATAATCCTACACAGTGTAGTGTGAATACTTCCAAATGTAAAGTTTTATGATGTCAGCAAATGTATTGTGTTGCGATTTGTTTCAATGTAAAGTTTTATAAAAAGAAACCAAGACAGTGTGGTGTGACTTGTTTCTATATAAAGTTTTGTAAAAGCAACCAAGGCAGTGTGGTTTGTTTCTCTGTAGAGTTTAATATGAAATCAAAGAAAGTGTAGTGTGTCTAATTGCAAATGTAAAGTTTTATGATGTCAACAAAGGCATTGTGTTGTGAGTTGCTTCAATGTAAAGTTGTATTAAGTCAAACAAGGCAGTGTGTTGTGACTAGTTTCAATGTAAATTCAAATGATGACAGAAAAACAAAATAACATACCGGAGTCAAGTTCAACTGGCCTTCTTCTAACCTGTATTAATAAATTTGAGTTCATATTGAAACAATTATATATTTTATTTGGTATGCCATTAATCATACTACCAAATCAATGTACGAAAAATTAAAAGTGAATTGCATTTTTTAAATTTTTAAAATCTAACAGCAGGAAATTTATTACCCACATTTTTAAGAAAGTTTAAAAAAATGTTTTTGACCGTTATCATTTATATTTCACTTGAAATCGGATGCAATGTAATATTGAAAACTGCACCGTATAAAGTAAAGTGTTTATTCTTTTTTTACTTATCACTTCAAGATAAAACTGCATAAAATTATAAACAGTGTGATTTTTTTCTAATCTGCAAACTATTTTTTAATCATATACAGAATGCAGATTATGACAGTGCATTTGTACATATTACCATGTATTTGTAGGGACTTTATCTCATGTGCATTTACTCCATATCCTTTCATTGTTTATATATATTTTGCTTATTGAATTTTCCTTTTACTTCCACCGCAGTGGCAGGGAATGTTTGGCATGCCACAAAACGGTTTAACCCATCATTTCTTTTGAAATGCCGGTACCAAGTCAGATCAATTGTTGTCGACAATTTTTCTTTTCGTTTCAACCTGATTTGCCATTTTGTGTCATGTGCTTCGGCTACTGAAAACTTTGTTGTATAATTTTGTTATTGCACCCATTTTATTCTTCAAGTATACTGAGCCCGTTAAACGCAGCTAAGAACTAATTATTTTTTTTTTTAAATTGACTTGTTAGTTTTTCCACTGCATATCATGTACGCCTTTATTTTATTGTTGAAGTAAATGTTTGATTTAATTAAAGAGCAACAAAATACACGAGATCTTCTTTATCTAGAACTACGATCGTACAGATTTAAGATATACGCATAGTTATTTTATAATATAATTATTTTTTGTAACTTTGTTATAAATTTATGAATACAAAAGCCAGGGATCTATTTTATTCGTAAATTTATAGAAGTAGCATTATGGTTCTGTTGCATGGTCCCTTTATGTCCCTTGCAGGTACATAGGATTCTAGGTAGTTCATGTTAAAATGTTTACTTTATTACTTTTTTCACTATTTTTTCTATATGAAACTGTATCACTATTAACAAAAACAGTGTTGCGAGTTTGTTATATAATACAAAATTCTACAGTCAGTGAAATGGCTAACAATCAAAATTGAACTACGTCTAAATAATACTAGCATAGCAAATTTTTCGTCTCGCTCCACTCCATCTCACATTGGTTTTACATTCCATATTCTATCAAGCGTGTCCACACGTATGATTATTTATACACCTCCCCTGAAGAATGCATAACATGTCGAAATATTTGGGCTTTTTTCATCCCGTTGTTGTCTTTTAAATTGAGATGTCTTATTTTTTTGTTTTGTTTTGTTTTGTTTTGTTTTTTTTTACTTAGCCCAATTAAGGCAGTTAACCATATTTCACTGACTGTTGTTTTTTTTTGTATCATTATCACTTATGTAATCTTAATATCAAATCTTGTTATTGTCATTTGTCCTTTTGTTGACCCTAAATCTGTCAAATAAAATATTCTACTTCTCTACAGTTTTGATATATTATTCAGACAACGGACGTAGAATACCGAAGGAACTAAAGATTACTTATCATACTGTAAACATGACCGAAATACAGGAAAAAAAAAACAAGGATATAAGCTGCTGCAAAAACTCCCATGTCACCGAAAGTAGCACCAGGTAGTCCAAAAGGGTAAGCATAACTTGCTCTGTGAACAGTACCTATCACACTTTAAGTGCGATATATAAGGTTTTCAAAGATCTGTTTGTAAATGTCATTTTCTTACCCTGAGACAAAAACAATTAGAAATGTATGATACGTTTTACAACAGTAACCCTCAATCAATACCAAGTTGAAAAAAATGGATTTAAGATCGGGTAGTCTCTTCGTTTTTTCAATAGGTGTATGTTATCAAAATTTTGAAGTAAAGATTTTGAAGATTTCATCCTTATTGCTAAGAAAAATTAGTATAGTTGTTAAGAAAAAACGTGACCAACTCCAATGCTAAATTTATTTACCTGACATAATGTGTGTTCATTTATTCTGATGGAAATCAAGGCCTCTCTAATCTTTTTAAAGCTTCCATGTAAGTTGTTTCGCAATTTGATCAGAAGTAATAATTTCACAATTTCAATATTCCTTGGATGATTATACATCATGTCATTCCATTCCTTCTGCTTAATACCAAGGTGTATGACAAGGTCGTGCATTGTTTCCGCATCCATTTGAAAAGAAAGGCGAAGCAATTCGGTATCACTTGGTGTTTGACTCAAAGCATCCTTACTTAGACCTTCAATTATAATTGATAGATTAATTATTACTTATTACCGAAGTGATTGGAAATTTAGTTTCAGCAGATGATGGTTATCATGAAAATGTCAGAGTAAGGCAATTTATTTGAAGTAATGAACTGATATCTTACAAGACCGAGTTGAACGGATATCTGAAGGATTTCTCAAGGCTTTAAATAGATGTACGTATTTTATTTTGAATGTAGTTAATATTTATGAAAATCAATCGAAAATATAAGTTAGCTATTTGAAATTTACTAGTGATATGGGGTTTAACTTCACTTCCAGCAGTATTTCAGTTATTTCATGACGGTCAGTTTTAGTGTTGGAGGGAGCCAGAGTAACCGGGGAGAACCACCGACCTTTGGCAGATTCCTGACATACTTTATCACTTACGATTGTAAGTCGAGTGCACCTTTTTTGCAATGTACATCCCGGGCGCGTTATAGTATAGAAATCCTGAAAATCAAAGGTTTAATTCGTTTAGGTGTTACTTTGGTCTTTTTGGATACTGTTTTCTGAGTTCTTTGGTTGGATACAAATTTCACATTCCATTGAAAGAAAATTTTTTAATGTTAGTTCAGCTGATAAAATAATTATGAAAATTTGTACTGCTACCTTAAAAAATACCTTAAATTTCTAACATATGCATTTGTTGTTTTCATTTTCTTGATTCATATAATATAATATTGTATTTTACAAATCTTAATATAACGCGAATAATTCACGTGTATCTATATCTTAGGTCGTTTTAACCTGGATATGGGATGTTGTCTCCTTGACATGTACCCCATTTCCTTTCTTTTTCATACTTAATAATAATATTGTCATAATTTCTGATAATACAATGTAAGGAATATATCATCATGGAATGTAAATTAAATTGCACCTTGTGAATAGATTTACCCTTGGTGCTCCAAATGTGAAAGTATTCTGTTATCTGCATATTGGAATGGTTGATAGTTAAAGGGTTTGCAAAAATAAATACTTATCAAACATGTTTACCCAACAAGTACAATTAAAGTCATTTTTGTATTAAATGTCTTTTTTTCAGTTTTGAAAAATATAACTGAAGCTCATTTTTTCTTTTTGACTGATTTCAGCTACAAGTTTCCTTTATATTCCTGTTGTCGTAGTACAAATACGGAAACTACGAAAAGATGAACTTAAAATTATCTGTTTGTCACGTAACCAAGAAATTCTTCTAGAAAGGTGTTTGAGAAACTAAACAGTGGTAAGGTTAAGTAATTTTGTTTTGTTTATCAGAAATAAACTTTTCATTTAAAAGACTTATTTTGTATTATATCTTAAAACAATCCTTTATAAGGAAAAAAGATTTCAGGGTTTAATATCGTAATGGAGTATGATCGGAACCTTTTAAATAACGGATATTCTATTGTATTGGTAGCTATGAAGAATTCATATCTCTGGAATAATTTATACCACCATAGACTTCTGTGTAAAGTAGAAACCTGATCGTTGTTAGGCTAACAATTTTAAGTAAATAAAAGTGTCAATAATAGTCTGATGCACGCACAGAGGAAGAGATCATTTGAACACCGACATATCGAAGAAAAAAAAATACTAAGATGCGGGACGAATTGGCATAGCCGACATATTCCCGTCTTTAAACTGGCATTTTAAAAATAAAATGGCGGGTTTATTTTACGCTTTCAAGGATGATTCATATTTTGTATATGAAAGAGTTTAAATTTGCCAATGTAGTCAGTTGGGATTTTATAAATCTAGACTGAGATGTAATACGCTTGTCTGTGATAACGGTGCCAGCGCACCGAAACCTGTGGTTGAAAAGCACAGAAAACAGAAAAATATGGCTGAGAAAAGCCACAATATATTATTTTATGAAGTAAATTCAGGGTTTTGAATTTCATTGTAAGGTATTTCAAAATAGTTAGAAAAAGATGAAACTGAAATTCTTGTTAAAAATATAAATGTTTGAAAGGAACCCAAAGCATGAAGAAACATACTATCTTTCTGTTTTTTTTTCTTAAAATATTTGTACTTGTTGAACAATTGTAAATTAGTACTTTTATTGTACTTCTTCAATCAATACTCAGTGCAATGGTTTTATTACAACGCAAAAACAATGATGAAGCTCATAGCAAGTGATATATCCTTTAAGACTCAAATTTTACTTTAATTTAATTTCAGATAAAAATGCTGACAACTACATTTTGATTTATTTTTTATTGTTGCTTTGTATTTAAAAAAAAAAACAGTGAGGAAAACTATTTCCTCCTTTACTTGATGCTTAATTCTTGGAATGGTCAAGTTTAAGCCATCTATCTCAAACTCGCTTGCCTAAAATATATGTAAATGTTTGAAGAGAACCATAGGTCAATAAATGCCGAACTATCTCGACCAATAGAGAGGATGCAATGCGTTCTTATAACCTCTACAGGCGCAAAATCCACTTTTATTAGTTGCAAAGTTTGATGTATTCTATAATTTATGTGAAATAAACGTCGTTGATTTAGTGTGATAATGGCAAACAAGCATGACATGGAACTGACTCCTTGATTTGACGTAATTTAATCTTGAAATTGTGGCTTATAAAAACTTACAATATTTTACTAAAACAACATACCTTTACAGTTGACTTCGCATTCTTCTTTGTTCTGAAATATAATAATATATATCATTATGTGCAAAATCTCCGGAGTTTCATTTTTTTCATTTTTCGATGAAGAACAGCAATGAAAGAGTTGTTCCATTTGCTTAATCTTACCATGTATTGATAGGGATTTTGTCCCATGTACATTTACTCCATATCCCTTTATTTGTTCTTCAAACAGCCAGTCGGATATTTTCGAAAAGCAAGAGTTCTCATAGATCGAAAAATATTTTTTAGCGTTTCTGGGAAACTTTTATTCATTGCCGGTTATTTGTCAAAAACATTAACTTACTAAACTTGTATATGAAATTGTTTAAATAATAATGTTAAATGTTAGAGATCCTGTCCCCTGTTTTTTTTATAAATCTTAACCTACCTTTGTTTACCTCTGGCTGATATGTGTCCATTCACGTTAATTGCTACACATTGTTTCACTTATATTCAGTTGTTTTGACAAAAGTTACAATTCTAATTTCGTTTTCTCCATGCTTATTCCCTACAATAATCTTTTGTAACTTTTTGGAAAATTAATTTGAATTAAATTTTGAAATGTACATGGTCATAAGATTTTTTCTTGTTACCTCAATTCATTTTATGCCCCTCATTCAATGTATATTCAAAAATTCTATCTCTTTCATATTATAATCCATTGTCTTACCCTTTCCGGGTTCTAGTTATCTCTTTCATACTCTAATTAATTGGTCTTACATTTTCGTGGTTCAAGCTTATCTCTTTCCTAATCTAATCCCTGGTTTTAAATTTTCCTGGTGCCAGCTATCACTTTCATACTCTGACCCATGGACTCAATTTCTCCCGTTGCAAACTGTCTATTCCATATTCAAATTCATAGTTTTATCTTCTTCTGGGGATAACTATATCTTATCCATGTTCTCACTTTCTGCTGGTGCAAGCTGTCGCTTTTACACTCAAATTCTTGGTCTTAATTTTTCCTCATGTAAGCCTTCTCTATCCAAATCTACTTCATGGTCTTGCCTCTTCCTGGAGCATATGTCCCTTTCATATTCTAATTCATAGTGTAATGTTTTCTTGGTGCCATCTGTCTCTTTCATATTCTTATCCATGGTCTTACCTTCTCCGAGGGCCATGAATCTCGTCCATATTCTAGTCCGCGGTCTTTCCCTCTCCTGGTGCCACGTATATCTTTCATACTATATCATACTTACCTTCTCATGGTGTCAGGTATCTATTTTATACTCTAATCAATGGTCTTACTGTTTTTCTATCCCTTTCATCCTATAATATATGGTTTTTCCTTCTCCCGTTGCAGCCGTACATTTCATACTCCAATCAATGAACTTATAGTGAAGCAACTGAAGTCAAAGTCTTAAAATTTTCATCATTCCACCTGACAATTTTATACATTATTTGAAAGATGAGTTTGTTCTCTATCCCTTTTCACCGTTCGTCAAATTGGAAAGAGGACACAACATTTTTAAATGAAGGTAAAACGTCAAACTTCTGAACAGAACATGTCCTTTAAATAACCAGTTTGTGAATGACCTTGACCTTTTGAAATTTGTGATTCACACAAATTCTTACGACAAAATATATAGACGTATTTGGTCAAATGAAACCGAGACTTAATCGGTTGTACATCTGACAACTACACTCTACAACTATCATAAAAATTGACTTAAATCTCAAGCATTTCGGTGAACTTGATTAATCCTTATTAAGGGCCCGACTCCGACCTTTTGTTGGGTGTGGGGTCTCCCAATCGTTCATTGAGGATCTGATGGTGGCTTTGAGTTGTTATTATTCACCTTTTGGCCGTTGTTTCTTTGACACATTCCCGTTTTCGTCCACGACAATGTCACAGTCAATAACGCAGGAGGTTTTTAAGTTAAAAAAATCATTTATAAATATTTTGGGGGGGATTTTTAGTATTTTTCATTTTTTTGTATCTATTTTGCACATTTTATTATATATATGTATTTTTTAAATTTTGTTTTCATTAGTGTCCATTAGTGTATAAAAACAAACATTTTTTTTTCTAATTTAGGTTATTTCTTTGAAAGAAAGTAACAAGTACACGTTTCAACACATTGGACACATCAACCTACACTTCATTAATCATCACTAGTATTCTATGTACTATACGAGTTTTCTAAATCATTCTGGTGCATTGTAATTCATGTTGACATGAGATTTTAACAAAAGTTTGTTTTTTTTTAAAATTCCAGTACCTTCACAAGGACAAAGTTTTGTGCAATTCAAGTTCTGTTTATAGCACATTAATGTAGACAAGATAACAGGAAACACACTTACAAAGTTACAATCACAAGCCACCATCTGCCAAGGACCTGCGCAGGGAAAACAATAAAAGTGAAAAGGACAAACAGACAAAATGATAGGTAATCGGGATAACCGGACGTGGTACTGGTACTAATAACAACTATCGGTATGGTTAAATAGACAAAAAGATAACGGGAAACACCTAAAATGGCCGAAAAATATAGTCACATGCCGCAAATCTACCAAGGAACTGCACAAGAGGAAATCACAATAAAAATACAAATGACAAACGTAAACAGAGATAGGAACTCGGGACAGCCGGACTTGTACCGGCACATGCGAAAGCCAGTGGTAGGGTTAAACCGATTTATGGGTACCAAAACGTCTCCTTTCTCTGTCCCACTTCCCTATAGTAAAATAAACATACGAATAAAATCCAAAACGGGTAGACTGCCAACTCCATGACCACAATGTAGAAAAAGACACAATGTAATTTTGAAAGATGGGTCAAGGATTGCTCGCCTCTAATCTGCCGGTTAGCTCAAGGAGCCTAGTCTGCTGGTTAAACACTGTCGAACTATGAAAGAAAGACCAAACTCAAAACTCCAAGAACGGTTTGGTAAAGAATCATCATGTATTTCAGTAGACATTGAGTATCAATGAGAGGCCAGTAAGTGTGTAAAACCCTCAAAACATCGGAATACAAAGTCAATTTAACGGACACGTGCAAAATATTCTGTCGATATTATTATTGTGAAAAAATGTAAGTTACGTGCCAGTTTTTTCTGGATTTTTAATCAATTTCTGGCATTTTGCAATAACATTTCCGTAAAATGGAGGACGAGAAATGTCCTAAGTAATAAACCGGTTTACAGATACCAAAACCTGTCCTTTCTCTATCCCGTTTCCCTAAAGTATAATAAACAAACAAATAAAACTCAATATCGGTAGACTACTAACTCCAAGGCCACAATCTTGAATAGAAAAGAATAAGACAAAACGTAATTAAGAAAAATGGGTTAAGGAGAGATCGCTGCTATACTGTCGGCTAGCCAAAGGACCCTAGTGTGCTGGAAAACTCTGTCGCACTTCGGAATGAAAATCAAATTCAAAACTTCCAGAAGGGTTTTGTAAAGATTCATGGATTTAGGAAGACATCGGCAGTATCAGTTAGAGGCCAGTATACCTGTGAACTCTTGCATAACTTGCTATCTAAGTTTATACCTTAAAATGTGCAGATTAAATCTTTCAGAAAATCATTTTCAGAAAATCATTTTCCCGGATAACAATACTGGTCCAGGGCCTTTAGCTACTTATTGCCACCGGCAGATATACGTTGACGTAATAATATTAGATGTTTTGTAATGTGACTAGAAATCCATGTTTGTGTCTGAATTAATGTCGTAAGCACGTATTGATGAAAGAATGACTCACTAGGTGGGAGTCAAAACAACCAAGATTACTTGCAAGTAGCACGCTTAATTCTTTAACTTGTTAAATTATGTGGGGTTAGAAGAAAAATTGGACGTCTAGTCATTTTGTCAAACATCTTTTCATCTAACCGTATGTCCACGGGCGGCGGAATGAATCTAAAGGTCCTGAACAAGTATTGTGAACAGGGAAAATGTATATTGATTTTCTGCAAGATTTAATCTGAGACAAGACTAAAAATGTAACAGTATGAGATACAAGACAACAAAATCCAAGCAAACGAAAGCACCGTCACCGTGAAATAAATAAAAACGAGTGTAACATCAGATGCTCCAGAAAGATAGGCATGTCTTCTCCGCAAGCGGCATTCCTCACACTGTCAGTGAGTCAATCTAGGGTCAAATCAAAGAATTGAAGACGTGAAATCAAGTTGAAAATGTACGGTTTTATCTTTGACACTGACATGTAATATCTTTCAGTGATTTCATGGTGACTTCCATAGAATTTCTGGAGGAATGAAATTAACAAGGTTGAACAAATCCGCAGCTTTTAGTACAGTAATTTTGCTCTTTCAAAAATTCACTTATGAATACACAAATACTAAAGTTGCAGGAAAAACGACGAATTTCGTTATGCTTGACACGTTTTTCAAGTAGTAACCTCTCATCAGCAGCATTTGAATTGCAGGTATTAATGTTCACCGTTTTCAATATTCAAAAGGCTTTTTCTACACAAAAACTTATTTTCACGGTTTTCAATATTCAAAAGGCTTTTTCTACACAAAAACTTATTTTCACGGTTTTCAATATTCAAAAGGCTTTTTCTACACAAAAACTTGTTTTTACGGATAATAATTTTTGCGTTCCAGAGCCAACAGCGGAAAAAAGTGAAAAATAGTGCAAAAATTAATTCGCTAGCAACTTAGGTCACGAAGCTGAAGAAGGTGAATAAGTAGTCTCTTTCAAGTTTATTGGGGAAGATCTGGTATAAATTTTCCCTACAGTTTGGATTATAAAGAGGCAGTACGTCGCCTATCTAGTAAGACTTGTCATAGTCATGAGCAGAACTTTAGTTGCACAGAACTTTGTCCTTGTCAAGGTACTATAATTTGTAAAACAATTGTCAAAATCTGTTGTCAAAATGAATAATTTGATTTGTCCAATGCGTTTGAACATGCAAATGTTACTTCTTCTCCAATGGAATCAAATTACAATCCCTCTCCCACCCAAGATAAAAAAATATATAAAAATATCACTGAAGATATGTATAAAGTTTTAAAAATATTTTTACATACTTTTTTTATTTATTCCCTATGTTCAAATCAAAACATAAAAGAAAATTATGTAAAAAACAAATTTCAAAACAGTACAAGTACTTGGAATCATCCAAAATATATAAATAAATCTACTTTCTAAACTCAAAAAAATCCTGCGATATTGCTTGTGACCTTGTGGTTGGTAGGCTTCTGGGGATGAAATTTATTCAACCTAACCAACAAGGGACCACTTTAAAGTGTGCTAGTAGGACATTCAAGATTTTAGTCAATTCAAGGGTCAATTATGGGCGTAATTGTCAGAAGCATGATAAATGAAGTCCTGGATTTATTTGACTAAAAACATCTCTGTAGTATGCATTTGATTTTATGCAAATCTCAAAGGTCAACAGGTCAAGGTCGTTTCACAAATTTTTATGCAGAGAGTAAGTAATGTTTTTGGACCCTGCTCATAAATTTACATCCTGTAAAACAGTTTATGTACTAAATTAGTCAAAATTGTTATGAATGGTTTATAGATATGTTATTATATACATGTTTAACCATTAAAGTTGAATTTTTAACTTCACGTTGTTTATAATGACTGAAAGGTGACTGAAATTAGTTCACCAGAATTTTAAAAGATGAATTTTGACCTTCATTTAAAAAAAATGACCACTTCCAATTTGACGAACGGTGAAAACGGTTAGAGAACAAAAGGCTTTTGGAATGATGTATACTTTAGTCTGATGTAAGTTGAGTTGATTAAAATCCTAAACTAGATGCCTTTTAAAATTTTGTTGCTCTACTTGGTGCAATTGGTGCAATCACGTTCCCCTTGCTCCACCTATCTCTTTCAATTTCTCATTCATGGTCTAAACTACTCCTGGTGCCAGCTATCTCTTTCATATTCTAAACCAAGGTCTTACTTATTAATGGTGACAGCTGTCTCTTTCATATTCTGACCCATTTTCTTTTTCTCTTGTTGCATGCTTTGAAATTCTTATTCTAATTCATAGTCTTACCTTATATTTGTGCCAACTATCTCTCTCATACTCTTATCGTTGGTCTTACCTTTTCCAGGTGCCAGCTATCTCTGTCATATTCTAAGTCATTGTATTACCTTCTCCTGGTGCCAGTTATCTCTTTTTTTTTCTTTAATTGATTGTCTTACCTTCTCCTGGTGCCAGCTATCTCTTTCATACTCTAATTCATGGCGTTACCTTCTCCTGGTGCCAGTTATCTCTTTTTTACTTTAATTCATTGTCTTACCTATTCCTGGTGCCAGATATCTCTTTCATACACTAATTCATGGTGTTACCTTTTCCTTGTGCCAGCTATTTCTTTCATACTCTAATCTATGGTCTTATCTTCTCCTGGAGCCAGCTATCTCTTTCATTCTCTAACGTATGGTCTTACCTTTTTCTGGTGCCAGCTATCTCTTTCATACTATAATTCATTGTCTTACCTTCTTCTGGTGCCAGCTATCTCTTTCATACTCTGATCCATGGTCTTTGCAAACGGAATCCTTCTGTATCTCGGACTCTGGCAGATAGCATTTCAACGCACGGCAAGCATACTGAACACGAAAAGGCAGCTGTTGCGTCGGCAGTCTGAATTTGATTGATCGCTGATAAAAATCTGAGATTCTCTCTAAGGATTTCTGCATGCACTCCCTTACGCTAGTAGCAGTGTCTTTGATTACCAAATCTCTGTTTCTTGTGTGTACCATGAACAACAAGACCATGTTATTCTTGATACAAATAGCAAGATCATGTGCTTTATCTATCGATAAAACAACAAGCCCAGAGAAGATCATGGCTTCACCTTTGTATGATTTCAAAGTCCAAATATTCAGACATGAAGCAATCAGACGGTTTGGCAATGCTGCTGGGATGACTGCTCCCTTGAAGGCGAATGCCATTCCTATAGCGCGCCCAGGAACACATTCTCTTTCAAGATAATCTGATGTATTCTCCCTGACCAACATACAAGGAACAAAATAATCTTCAACTGGTAACCGAATTCCGGTTGATATGTCATACCGCCTTTGCTCTGATAGAATATCAAGATGAATGAGCATGTCAAATATGAATTCCTTGTAAGGAAGGATTCGAGAAAACCTTTTTCTTTGCCAAAGTGAAAACAGATCTCTTTTCTTGATAATTCCTTTTGTCGACATCGTGTGAAAAGTTTCCTGTCCATCTCTGTCAGTTGGCCAAAAATGTGTATCTGAAAAACGAACACATTCTTAAGAATAACTACACATTAAATTTTAATATAAAAAGATCGATGTCTTCATAACTTTTAAATATATATGCATTGTATTGAATAGTTGAACATGACGTTATAAAATCTGCAAAAGATATTATGCACACTTATTTTTTTAGAAATACCCAGTGCCAATCAAAACGTTTTTTACGCATGACAAAACATATATGTCTTTCCATTGACACTGTGAATAATCTTATATCCTGTCAAAAACACAAATAGCTTATTGCTTTCATCAAGTTGTATCGTAATCATCCTAAAATGATTTCGTTGTTTATTTGAAGACTTAGGTTTGTCTCTCTTACAGTGTGGAGTCCGTAAAAGGATGTATAATCATTTTCATTCAAACCATATCTTTATTCTTATTATACAATAAAATTTGAAGCCTGTTACTAGTATGGTTATTGCATTTACTATTATATCAAATATGCAGAGGTTAGAAATATCGAAAAAGAAATTTTCTTTAAATGACATATATAAAATTGATTTATGTTTTATTTTACGATTTGTGGAATTTTAACTGGTTTAACTGTATTTAAGAGAAAGATATGGTCAAAATGAAGTCCAGCAGTACAGGGGAAAGGATAAAACCAGTTTAAACAACAATGGCTTAAAATGTAGGAACAGTGCAACAATACACTGAATGATCTCATGTTTAAATAGATAATAATATACCAAATTCCTTTACTTCACCTGTAACGAAAGACTTCATGACTTCAACCATATAAGGTGGACTAATGATGACATAATTTTTCAACTGCGGGGTGTCGAAATAGACTATCTTCCCAAGCGAGTGTTGAATTCTCAAAAAAGCTTCGAGATCCCTTGGTGACAAAACAGATACTTCGCTGGCTTCGTTTAACTCATTCAGTTCTGTTCTGGATATAATCTGTTTTCCTTCAGCCACAAGTTCCGCTATTTCAAGCTCAAGGGGGACCCAAGCTTTTGGCATCTTTTCTCCCCAGCATGGATGGCTAAATGTCAGATCTGTGATGACTTTTTTTAGGGTTTCTATCTCTTGGTCACTTGCATCTGTGGCATTAACAAAAATCCTGTGCTCCAAGACCAAATGTTTTCTCCCCTGATGATCTTTAAACAAGTTATCAATGGCATCGAAGATGATTGAACGCCTCTCGTTTATTTCTTCCTGAAAATACAGTAGGCAATAAAGATGAAGTATATCATTTTGGTTTTTAAATTTTGGTAAGTATTAATTTCAACATAAATATACTGTACTATTTCGATCTTCACAAATAAAATCTTGCCCCGATTCTTATATAGTACGGCTTTGTCTTACTAAAAATACTAGTAGCTTTATAAACCTTAATTATCATAGTAAATTTCCTATTTTTTTTTTTTGGGGGGCCTGTGTGACGAACCGATTTTGCATCAGTTTTGAAAGGATGCCTTTGTTTAATTATCAAAATATGTATACAAAAATTTTAGTACACGTTGTACAACAATATTGCATCAAACCCTTTTATAATTGTGTCATCATAAAAATACAATCAAAAGTAATTCTTTTCTTTCAATTTTTGAATCATGCTTCTCAAAACTACATCATGATTCATTGGTATATATGAGCGAGACTGAAAATTGATTAATAAAAATGATAAATCTCAAATATGTACATTAAATCATTAAATAAAAAGCAAAACACATTAAAGAAAAGAAGACTCAAAAAGAGCGAAAATAATACATAGAAGACTACCACTATTAATACCTGATTTTGTTTTTTATACGTTACCTGAGGGATTTTGTCTTTGTGTGTACCTACAAATAAGATTTTGGGTACATCACCAGATATCTTTTTACAATAGGTTAGAATGGAATTGACCCAGTGCTGAAGAAATACTGTAAAAATACAAAATATACATATATGTAATGTAATTGATTATAATCATAGTTAGTTAGAAAACTCGAAGTTGTGTTCAATTTTTTGAAACAATTACTAGAGTTGAACATGTGAAAAAATAAACGGCATAGGGTTTGGTTAAGTTAAAAAAAGACACTGAAGATTGCACAAATCTAATGGCATTAACGTGGAATGCTATAGAAAAACCTTGTCTAGAAGTGGTACACAGAAACTAATGTATCTTTGATATTTATTAGAAAATAAGTTGAGAAAAAGCACTCAAATGATAAAGAAGACATAGTTTCAAAGACTCTAGAAAGCGTATCTGCTCTATGAGGAAAACAAATGTGCGCCAGCGCGCGAAGAACTTAATTTAATATTGGACCCTATGGGAAATCTCATTCAAGGATATTTTCGGAGACTCCAGGCCAATTGGAATCACACTTGCCCACAACTGTCCATCAATAGTTCCTTTCAAAAATGACTGTGTTCGGCAAGTCACCATCAGATCCAAGATGGTCGTCAGCGGGGAATGTACTTTAACATTAAACCCTATTGAAAATCACATCCAGAGATCTTGTTTGAAACTACTTTGCTTACTGAAATAGAACTCGTTCATAATAGTCTTTGTGTGATCTTTAATAATATGTCTGACAATTTTGCAATTTAAAATTGCGTCAGGGCGGAACTTAGTTTAACATCGGACTTATGGGAGAACATACTCAAAGATCGTATCCTCTGAAACTTCTTGGCTTATTGGAACCAAACCGGGTCACAATTGTCCTTCATTTGTTGTTTTCGAACAAAATGTTTTGCAAGTCCACGTCATATCTAAACTGGCCGCCAGAAGGGAACTAAGTTTAATTTTTTACCCTATGGGAAAACTCATTTAGTGATCATTGGAACCTATGGAAAACACATTCCTCTCAAACAACTTTTCCTATTGGAACCAGACTTGGTCATAATGGTCGCCTAAATGGTCGCCAACGTGAAGCTTAGTTTTACACAGGATCCTATAGGGAGTGCCTACAAAGATCATTCTTTGACACAGTAACACATGATACATTGAGGTTTATTATCACCATTCGAAAACGAGATTCTTTATCATTGATGTTATTGTCTATTCTTGCCTCAGACCATGCCGGCCACAGTCTTTTTAGTGTCTGTAATTGTTATGAAAATTGCCTAGCGGGTCTCAACCCTGAAACAAAAAAAACTGGCACCAAAGCCTTGGTTTGTTTCAAAGACCGCTATCCATTTTATTACCAAGCCTTAGTTTACACTATCCTTAGCACTCGTTATGTCATGCTCATTAAAATGGAATAAAATGGCAGCCACAAACAGTTAAATGTCCTTTTTCCCTGGACTTTTACTGATATTGAATTTTCTTTTACAAAAATCTAACTACAGGCTTGAAATGATTTCTCACCATCGCTGCTTTTCAAAATTCTTTATTATTCAAAACATTTGAAACATATTTAAAAGAGGACCCATGTGATGTTCCTTCAGAAAAAGATCATAATGCATTATTTTTTTTTATATATTAGATGCTTATTTCACTAAACCTAATTTCACTACATATTTTACACTTTCCTCATAGTCGTTTGGATTTCTTGAACAACATATTTATATCGATGGATAAAAAAGATAGCCCCACCATTCTATTTTCAATTTTTGTATTCAAAAGTGGGTTGGTGATTAAGTTTCTGAAGCTCAAGTTAAATTCATGCAATAAAAATAAAATCAAGAGCAATGACGCTTACATCAATGTATGCATATATTTTATTCAAGCTGTATTAGGTAGATGTAAAATCAAAGCTCACATGATAAGGCTTATTATTATTAATTTATTTCTAAAATACATCACTAATTGGTTCTAGAAATGGGAACTGAATCATAAAAAAATATGTTACTACAGGTAGAAATTTGGAAGTAATTGCTCATTGTGACTGGTAAAGGAAGTTGCTCACTTGGTATTGACAACACCATAGGAAAAACTCTTATTCGTGGACTACAAGTGTTCAATTTTTTCATGGTTAAATTAAAATCAGAAATAATAACAGTAATGATTAAAGTGAGAATAATAGTTGACAACATAATACATTTTACCGTAAAGTGGAAAAGTCTCCAAGTAAGAATTAAGAAGTCACCGATACAATGTTTTCAGGCAAAACCGTGCAAATTGACTTCCATGTCATCGTAGAATAAATAATTTCTATTGGTTAACTACTTGTTTTTTCGATATAAAAGGAAACTCACTGACTATGTTCTCCTCCATTTAATTGTTTAAAGTAAGTGAAAACTGAACTGTCATTCAAAAAGAAAAAAAATACAAAGACAATCATAAAAAAGCACTCATGCACAGAAGAGGTGCGAATATGCCATAACACATGCTGATAAACAAAGTGAATAGAAAAAAAAGTACTGAGACAGTTATTGTGTTGAACATGTCTGTTACGGAAATTAATTTAAGACCAGTGAAGGAAGAGAGACAAGCTTAGTTTGTTATATGAAAAATCTGTAATTATTTGGGAAAAGATATCCAATAATGGTCAACAACATTATGATTCTTCTGTAATGATGACTTGAAGGCAAAGGCAACATATCTTTGTTTTAGAAGCAGATTCATGAGAAACTGAGCTCTATCAAGGAAGCCACTGTACCGAGAATGAGTTAGGAGATGTTTACTAAATATACTAGTATTATTCAAATAATAAATACGTTATTCATTGGTTATTAATAAACATGAAACGACGGCAGTAGAATACCGAAGGGACAAAGGAGTGAAATTCACAAAAAATCGAAGTCCAAAGACAGGGCAAAAACGAGAACACAGAAAAAAATGACGCTAGAAACAAAAACAACGACGCAAGACAGACACAAAGCACAGAAACAGAAATCCCAAAATTCAGAACAAAGGCACTCACAGCGTGAACTCCGGTGAAACCGAGAGTGACATCTAGTGCTCCGGAAGGGTAAGCATGTCCTGCTCTGTTAACAGCACCCGTCACACTGTGAGTGATCCAATCCGGCAAAATGTCAAAGTCTAGTCAAATCCGGGAAGACGTGAATCTAGCTGAAAATGTCCACTTTCATTTGGGATACTGACACGTCATATCTTTCAATGATGCTTTGGTGACGGCCATAGAATTTCTTGAACGATGAAATTAACAAAGGTTGAACAAATCCCTGACTAAGCAGCTTTCGGGACAGTGTTTTTGCTCTGTTCAAAAAATCACTGTACAAACAGTAACGAATCAACTGTGAAATGTTCACTCCATAGGCTGGAGAGGTAGGTATATTGCTGCTAAGAAAGGGAAAGTTCACAATTGGGAAGTTAAAATCATCACGCTTGTCATATAGCTTAGATTTCAAACGTCCATCTTCGTCAATATACAATAAAAGATCTAGGTACGAAGCTGGAGTAGGTGTTTCAGATGTTTCTTTAGTTTCAATCTCATTTGAAATATTAAGTTACTCTAGAATATTTTCATAGCTTTAAATTACTGTAAGTTATGTAACAACAACAGTACTATACCGAAGGACAAAGCAAAATATAATATAAATGGAAGTCCGGAGACAAGACAAAAACGAGAAAACCAGATTCCAGGAAACTTAAGACACAAAATAATCGCTAAGCTCACAAACACCATAGATACAACACTCAAATGTATAGCATTAACAGTACGAAACCCCCCAAAAATAGAAAAAAAAACCAGAGTGGCAAGTGCTCAGGACGGGCAAGCCTGTCCTGCTGTGTTTGCATCATCCGTCACTAGTAACTAATTATAACAAGTAAACCTACATGAATAGTATTTACTAGCAGTATTCATTAGTTATAATAGCAAAAAATGTGCGGATTAAGATCTTTAAGAATATTGCAAAAGTTCATGTCGAATACCGATACAAGATGATAATATCTTTTGATATAGGCACTGATTCAATTTTTTATTGTTATTTGGAATTTGGAGTAGGTATAAAATTTACTGACACCCATAGTGAAACCAACATAATTATAGTCAGAAGAACAGGGAATTATAACAGTAAGTTATCCATTGAAGTAATCAATATAAATGATGAATGATTTGGGTAGTAGTAGTGCAAAGATACATGTGTTAAAGTAAATGCAGATTTTGTATGGTGTGGTTTGATGTCTGATGTCTTAAAATTGATCAAAACAACCTACAACATTATTGTTCAAGCCACTTTTCCTGCTAAATAAGGGTAAGGTTTACATATATTTCACTGTAATATAGCTAATTACCTGTAGTAAGGGTAAGTTTCACTGCAAAAAGCTACTTAACTGTAGTAAGAGTTAGATTTACACATGTTTCACTGTATATCAGCTAATTATCTGTAGAAAAAGTAAGACTTTTAGATGAAGAACAACA
>MJUU01072866.1:0-21237 GCA_002080025.1 Modiolus philippinarum
TGACTCTATTTACAAAGCTAATACAGGAAGCCATATTAGAATTGTATTCATTCAACTGAATCCTCTTCAATATGTCCAAGGGTCCACCTACTACCTCTACTCTGGAAATTTGCCATCCCTCCGTGATCTTTCCCCCAATTTGCGCTATCACTTGGTCCAGGTTTAACGACTTGGTGATGGTGGTCAAGGTTGACAAGAAATATCGGGTTTCGTAGATATATTGGTGTCGGAGCGATCTTCGCCATCTCCATCCGGGGGAGCAGTTGCACCTTCAACCCTCTCTTCTCTGCTAGGGCCTTTGATATCTTGCTTCGGATTATGCCGTGGCTCATTTGCATGAACATAATGAATGTTTCCATGTCATGTGGCTTCAGTGTTTCGAGGGTCACCGTGCTGTATACTCTTCCTAAGACTTGGGCGTCACTTTGATTTTTTCTTCAGCTTTCCCTTGGCTGTTTTAACCTCTCTGCCAACTGATCCTTCCTAAGTTGAACTCAACTGAACTCAAACAGTTTCATGAAAACTAGAGGATGACATGCCCCCGCGCAAGGTTAAATCATATTGGGATTTTTTAGTAATATTTGTGTCTGTAAGAAATATATGATGCCCCCGCTAAACACATGTTACTCTAGGTTGCACAAATAAATTATGTACCCTCTATTACTATATAACCAAAAGATGAAAAGTTTAACAATGTATATTTTTGAAAAAAAAGAACCGAAATCACAATACATACCACATGCACATCTTTGATATAGGTACAAATGAACTGCAAAATAAAAGCTTCCTAGCATCAAAACTGTAGGAGGACTATCTGTGTACCCTCTTTTATTCTTCACCCAATAAATGACTAAGTTCAACAATGTGTATTTTTCCAAAAATGCATCAAAATCAAAATCCTTCCAAGATGCACATCTTCAATATAGGTTCAAATTATCTGCAAAATAAAAACTCCCTAGCATCAAAACTGTAGGAGGAGTTGTACGGACAAACTATGTACCCTGTATTACTAAATCACCAAAATGACTAAATTCAACAATGTATAATTTTAACAAAAAAAATAACCAAAATCAAAATCCTTACCACATGCATATCTTCAATATAGGTACAAAAGATCTGCAAAAGATCTGCAAAATAAAAACTTCCTAGAATTAAAACTGTAGGAGAAGGGGGCATTAAAATGTTGATCTTTACCAAAAATGACAGTGGTTTTTGGATTTCAAAAATACTAAACCACATTTAAATCATGAGATAACAAAAGTGGTTAGGGATTACAAAATTGGTTAGAGATTACAAAAGTGTTTGGGAATTTCAAAAGAGGTTGAAAAAAATCTTAGTCAACCACTTTTGACATCTCAACCACTAATGTAATCCCTCATTCAACTCAAGAGTTTCATAAAAAATGTTGATTTTTTTCTTAAGGTGACAGTGGTTCTGAATTTCAAAAATACTAAACCACATTTAAATGGTGGGATAACTAAAGTGGTTAGGGATTACAACAGTGGTTGATAAAAATTTTGAGTCAATCACTTTTGAAATCTCAATCACTTTTGTAATCCCTCATTCAACACAGAGAGATTTATAAAAAATGTTGATCTTTACTTACAGTGACAGTGTTTGGTTCATACTTCATGTAAGAGATCATGAAAATACTAAAATAAAAAACTCTCCTAACAATTCTACATATCTACTGAAAAAGTAAGCGGAGAATTGCGGAGAATCTCCATGGGAATATTATATTTAAGAAAAAGTTTGCGGAGAATTGTGATGAATCTCCAAGCCAGTATAATTCTTTGGACAAAGTTTGCGGAGAATCGCGGAAAATCTCACAGGTAGTGTCTCAGGAATATATCATCGGAGAATTGTGGAGAATCTCCAATGCAGTATATACCTAAGGAAGAAGTAAGCGGAGAATTGCGGAGAATTTCCAGTGGGCTGTATAATACTTGGTAAAAAGTTGGCGGAGGATCTCCTTTGGAGTATAATACATCAGATAAACTTTGCGGAGAATTGCGGAGAATCTCCAAGGCAGTATAATACTTGCCAAAAATTTGCTGAGAATAGCGGAGAATCTCAAAGGTAGTATAATACTTAGGAAAATGTCAGCGGAGAATTGCGGAGGCGGAGAATCTTCAATGCAGTATAATACCTAGGAAGAAATCAGCGGATAATTGCCGAGATTTCCAAATGCAGTATAATACCTAGGCAGAAGTTTACGGAAAATCTCCAGTGGGCAGTATAAAACTTAGGAAAAGTCAGCTGGGATTTACGGAGAATCTCCAGAGTGCAATATAATACTTATGAAAAAGACGACGGAGAATTGCGGAGAATCTCCAGTGGGCAGTATAAAAAAAATCGGAAAGTTGGCGGAGAATTGCAGGGAATCTCCAATGGGAAGTATAGTACTTAGGAAAAAGTCGGCGGAAAATTTGGGGAGAATCTCCAGTGGGCAGTACAGTTACTTGGGAAAAAGTCAGCGGAGAATTGCGGAGAATCTCCAGTGGGCAGTATGGTACTTAGGAAAAAGTCAGCGGAGAATGCGGATAATCTCCAATTGGCAGTATAGAACCTAGGAAAAAGTCAGTGGAGAATAACGGAGAATCTCAAATGGGCAGAATAGTACCTAGGAAAAAGTCAGTTGAGAATTACGGAGAATCTCAAGTGGGCAGAATAGTACTAAGGAAAAAGTCAGCGGAGAATTGCGGAGAATCTCCAGTGGGCAGTATAGTAACTAGGAAAAAGTCAGCGGAGAATTGCGGAGAATCTCAAGTTGGCAGAATAGTACTTAGGATAAGGTCAGCAGATAATTGCGGAGAATCTCCAGTGGGCTGTATAATACTTAGGAAAAGGTTGGTAAAGCCACATAACAGACTGTCATGTATTACCTAAGACACCTACATACCAGATATCATTGACCTATCACTCAAAGTTACTGAGAAACTATAGTTCAAAGTTTATAAGATTCTATTATAAAACGAAACATGCAGTATGCAAATGTTTTATGATTTATGTATAAAAAAAGACATTAAATATACTTAAGTATTTGTGTGTTATCCAAACACATGGATCTATCCATGAGTGTGAAGCATGGTAAAAAAACAAAAGAAACTAGGGAATGGGTCTGTAAGACACTGATGCGGCGCCAATAAATTTATCGCAACAGATAAACCCAAGTCCATCATTCATAAAATATGTTCCCCTCACTGAATTGTGATGAAATGCAAAATTTAACCAAAGTCATTCAACCATAAAATGTGAGTCATGGACACCCAAATGTTGGTGCGATGGGCAGATCTCTTTTAGATGAATCTTGCAGTGAAAAATCATGATGCTACAATGGATAGTAGTTCAGAAATAGACTGAAACGCAAAGTTACTGAAGGATAAAATGTAGGTCAAAGCCACTAAATTGTCAATAATTTGGGTAAAACTCATCAAGGCAATTAATTTGATGAAAAATCATTGTCCTATAATGTGTAGTTGTTGAGAAATGGTGATTAATGCAAATCTTAACCAAAGTCAATGAAGTGTAAAATGTAGGTCAAAGCTACCTAATTATAAGGATTATAGTTTGGAAAAGGGTTAGGATTGTAGTCGGGGTTAGGGTTATAGTCCGGGAAAGGGTTAGGGCTATTAATTAGGGAAATTGTTAGGGTTATACTTAGGGAAAGGGTCAGAGTTATATTTAGGGAAATGGTTAGGGTTATAGTCAGGGAAAGGGTTTGAGTTACATTTAGGGAAATGGTTAGGGTTATAATCAAGGAAAGAGTTGGGATTTATTTAGGGAAATGGTTAGAAAAGGGTTAGTGTTATATAAAAGGAAATGATTGGGTTATAGTCAGGGAAATGGTTAGGGTTATAGTGGAGAAAAGGGTTAGGATTATGTCAGGGAAATGGTTAGGGTTATATTTGAGAGGGAAATGGTTAGGGTTATATTTGAGGAAATTCTTAGGGTTATAATCACGGAAAGGTTGGGTAATGTTTAAGAAAATGGTTGGAATTATAGTCGTGGGAAATGGTTAGGGTTATAGCTGCAGAAAGGGTTAGGATTATATTTAGGGAAATGGTAACGGTTTTAATCAGGAAAGGGTAAGGGTTATAGTCAGGGAAAAGGTTAGAGTAATATTTAGGGAAATGGTTAGGGCTATAGTCAGTGAAAGGGTTGGGGTTAAATTTAGGAAAAGGGTTAGTAATTTTTGGTAGCCAGAATGTCACTAGAGGTTGTTACCGTTAGCGGTAACATTTGAAAGTGTTCAGTTCTGTTCTGGTGACAAAAAGATTGTTGCCCCAATATAGCCACAATACTGCGGTAATATTGCCGCCACAATTTTGGTTTGGTAAGGGTAGGCTTGAAAAGAATTCAGGATAAATAGAGTGAAAGGGTTATAATGGTGCTATATAAAGAGTAACGGTAAGGGAACTGAAGGGTTTATTATTTAAATTATATGGAAAGGGTTTGGTTAATTTTATTTTGGGAAAGGATAAGATGTAATATATATAAGTCAAGTAAAATGCTAGGTTTCAGTCAGGGAAATTGTTAGGGTTATCCAAAGGGAATAAGTGAGTTGGGGCTATGTTAAGGGGTGTCCATGGGGTCCCTTTCCCTAAATCCTGTTAATTATATACACTTTCCTGTTTCACGGGCAGAATTTTTTTTCCAAGATTCTTAAAGAGGCAGCTATTCCCGTTTCACAGGCATGCTGGTCATACTTTCCTGTTTTCATGTGCACTTTTTTTGCCACAATCACGTTTGTCTCTTGCTAAAAAATTCCAATCCCACTTCCCGTTTATACCGACTGTTAGGTACGGGTATCAAACTGCTTACAAGATTCTCCACAATTCTCCGCAAACTTTTTCCTTAGTATAGACTACTGCAACATTCTCTGCAATTGTCCGCAAACTTTCTCCTTAGTATTACACTCCTGTAAGATTCTGGGCAATCCTTCGCAAACTTTTTTCTTAGGAGATGACTATACTGAAAGATTCTCCACAATTCTCCGCTAACTTTTCCCTTAGTATTAGACTACTGTAAGATTCTCCAAAATTCTTCGCAAACATTTTCCTTAGTATAAGACTACTGTAAGATTCTCCGCAATTCTCCGCAAACTTTTCCTTAGTAGAAGACTGTAAGATTCTCCTATTTTCTCCACAAACTTTTCCCTAAGTATGAGACTACTACAAAATTTTGTGCAATTCTCCGCAAACTTTTTTCTTAGTAGGAGACTACTGAAAGATTCTCTGCAATTCTCCGCAAACTTTTTCCTTAGTATAATTCTACTGTAAGATTCTCCGCAATTCTCCGCAAACTTTTTCCTTAGTAGATAAGGAAACTTTTGCTACAGTATGAGACTACTGTAAGATTCTTCACAATTCTCCGCAAACTTGACTACTGTAAGATTCTCCGCAAACTTTTTCCTAAGTATGAGACTACTTAACGATTCTGTGCGATTCTCCGCAAACTTTTTCTTTAGTATAAGACTACTGTAAGATTCTCTGCAATTCTCCGCAAAATTCTCCACAATTCTCCGCAAACTTTTTCCTTAGTATAGACTACTGCAACATTCTCTGCAATTGTCCGCAAACTTTCTCCTTAGTATTACACTCCTGTAAGATTCTGGGCAATCCTTCGCAAACTTTTTTCTTAGGAGATGACTATACTGAAAGATTCTCCACAATTCTCCGCTAACTTTTCCCTTAGTATTAGACTACTGTAAGATTCTCCAAAATTCTCCGCAAACATTTTCCTTAGTATAAGACTACTGTAAGATTCTCCCCAGTTCTCCGCAAACTTTTCCTTAGTAGAAGACTGTAAGATTCTATTATTTTCTCAACAAACTTTTCCCTAAGTATGGTACTACTAAAAAATTTTGTGCAATTCTCCGCAAACTTTTTTCTTAGTAGGAAACTTCTGAAAGATTCTCCGCAATTCTCCACAAACTTTTTCCTTAGTAGAATTCTACTGTAAGATTCTCCGCAATTCTCCGCAAACTTTTTCCTTAGTAGATAAGGAAATTTTTTTCTATAGTATGAGACTACTGTAAGATTCTTCACAATTCTCCGCAAACTTGACTACTGTAAGATTCTCCGCAAACTTTTTCCTTAGTATGAAACTACTGTAAGATTCTCTGCAATTCTCCGCAAACTTTTTACTAAGTAGGAGACTACTGTAAGATTCTGTGCAATTTTCAGCTAACTTTTTCCTTAGTAGAATACTACTGTACTTTTTCCTTAGAAGAAGACAACTGTAAGATTCTCCGCAATTCTTCGCGAACTTTTACGTTAGAAGAAGACTACTGTAAGATTCTCCGAAATTTTCCGCAAACTTTTTCCTAAGTAGGAGACCACTCAGAGATTCTGTGCAATTCTCCGCAAAGTTTTTTATAAGTAGAAGACTACTGTAAGATTCTCCGCAATTCTCCGCAAACTTTTGTCTTAGTAGAAGATTACTGTAAGATTCTCCGCAATTCTTAGCAAATTTTTTCCTAAGTATAAGACTACTGTAAGATTACTGCAATTTTTTTCCTAAGTTGGAGACCACTAAAAGATTCTGTGCAATTCTCTGCAAACTTTTTCTTTAGTACAAGACTACTGTAAGATTCTCCGCAATTCTCCGCAAACTTTTTCATAAGTAGGAGACTACTAAAAGATTCTCCGCAATTCTTCGCAAACTATTTCCTTAGTAGAAGACTACTGTATTTTTTCTTTAGAAGAAGACTACTGTGAGATTCTTAGCAAGTCTCCGCAAACTTTTTTCTAAGTAGAAGACTACTGTAAAATTCTCCGCAATTCTCCGCAAACTTTTTCCTTAGTAGAAGACTACTGTAAGATTCTCCGTAATTCTAAGCAAACTTTTGCCTTAGTTTAAGACTACTGTAAGATTCTCCGCAAATTTTTTCCTAAGTAGGAGACCACTAAAAGATTCTGTACATTTCTCTGCAAACTTTTTCTTTAGTATAAGACTACTGTAAGATTCTCTTCAATTCTCCGCAAACTTTTTACCAAGTAGGAGACTACTGTAAGATTCTGTGCAATTCTCAGCTAACTTTTTCCTTAGTAGAAGACTACTGTACTTTTGCCTTAGAAGAAGACAACTGTAAGATTCTCCGCAATTCTTCGCGAACTTTTACACTAGAAGGAGACTACTGTAAGATTCTCCGAAATTTTCCGCAAACTTTTTCCTAAGTAGGAGACCACTCAAAGATTCTGTGCATTTCTCCGCAAAGTTTTTTATAAGTAGAAGACTACTGTAAGATTCTCCGCAATTCTCCGCAAACTTTTGTCTTAGTAGAAGACTACTGTAAGATTCTCCGCAATTCTTAGCAAATTTTTTCATAAGTAGGAGACTACTAAAAGATTCTCCGCAATTCTTCGCAAACTATTTCCTTAGTAGAAGACTACTGTATTTTTTCTTTAGAAGAAGACTACTGTGAGATTCTCAGCAGTTCTCCGCAAACTTTTTTTTTAAGTAGAAGACTACTGTAAAATTCTCCGCAATTCTCCGCAAACTTTTTCCTTAGTAGAAGACTACTGTAAGATTCTCCGCAAACTTTTTCCTTAGTAGAAGACTACTGTAAGATTCTCCTAAATTTTCCGATAACTTTTTCTTTAGTTTAAGACTACTGTAAGATTCTCCGCAAACTTTTTCCTTAGTAGAAGACTACTGTAAGATTCTCCGCAAACTTTTTCCTTAGTAGAAGACTACTGTAAGATTCTCCTCAATTTTCCGATAACTTTTTCTTTAGTTTAAGACTACTGTAAGATTCACCGCAATCCTCCGCAAACTTATTTAAGTAGGAGATAACTAAAAGATTCTGTGCAATTCTCCGCAAACTTTTTCCTAAGTAGGAGACCACTAAACGATTCTGTGCAATTCTCCGCAAAGTTTTTTCTTAGTGGGAGTCTACTGAAAGATTCTCCACAATTCTCCGCAATCTTTTTCATTAGGATAAAACTACTATAAGATTCTCCACATTCTCCGCAAAATTTTTCCTTATTATAAGACTACTGTAAGATTCTGCGCAATTCTCCGCAAAATTTTTCCTAAGTAGGAGACTACTAAAAGATTCTGCCAATTCTCCACAAACTTTTTCATTAGTATAAGACTACTGTAAGATTCTCCGCAATTCTCCGCAAAATTTCTCCTTCGTATAAGACTACTGTAAGATTCTGCGCCATTCTCCGCAAACTGTTTCCTTAGTAGGAGACTACTGAAAGATTCTCCGCAATTCTTCGCAAACTTCTTCCTCAGTAGAAGACTACTGTAAGATTTTGCGCAATTCTCCACAACATTTTTTCTTAGTATAAGACTACTTAAAGATTTTCCTCTTTTTTATCCCTGCAGTTCTCTGTATTTATACTCTTAAATTCTGTACTTGAAATTTTCGTGATCTCTTACATGAAGGAATAGCCCAGTGCTTCTGGATTTCAAAAATTCTAAACCACAATTGAAATCGTAGGATTACAAGATTGGTTAGAATTAGGAAAGTGGTTGATAATCTTACCTTAAGTGACAATGGTTCTCGATTTCAAAAATACTAAACCATCTTTGAAATCATGGGATTACAAAAATGGTTAATACAAATTCCTACTCAACCACTTTTGAAATCTTAACCCATTTTGTAATCTCTCTATCAACTTAAAGAATTTCATCAAAATAATGTCGATCTTTACTTTAAGTGACAGTGGTTCTAGATTTCAAATATACTAATCAAATTTTTAATCGAAGGATTACAAAAGTGGATGAGGGATTACAAAAGTGGTTGATAAAAATTCTTCGTCAAACACTTTTGAAATCTCAACCACTTTTGTAATCCCTCATTCAGCTCAATAACTTTCATAAAAAAAATCTTGATTTTTACTCCAAGTGACAGTGGTTCTTGATTTCAAAAATTCTTAACCACATATGCAATCGTAGGATTACAAGACTGGTTAGGGATAACAAAAGAGGTTGATAAATCTTACCTAAAGTTACAGTGGTTCTGGATTTCAAAAATACTAAACCACATTTGAAATCATGGGATTGCAAAAGTGGTTAGGGATTACAAAAGTGGTTGATAAAAATTCTTAGTTAACCACATTTGAAATCTCAACCACTTTTGTAATCCGTCGTTCAATTCAAAGAGTATCACAAAGAAATCTAGATTTTTTAGTCAAATGACCGTGGTTCTTGATTTCAAAAATTCTAAAACACATCAAAATCGCAGGATTACAAAAGTGGTTAGGGATTACAAAAGTGGTTGATAAAAATTCTTAGTCAAAAATTTTTGAAATCTCAACCACTTTGTAATCCCTCATTCAGCTCAAAGACTTTCATAAAAAAAATCTTGATTTTTACTCCAAGTGACAGTGTTTCTTGATTTCAAAAATTCTAAACCACATTTGCAATCGTAGGATTACAAGAGTGGTTAGGGATTACAAAAGCGGTTGATAAATCTTACCTAAAATGACAGTGGTTCTGGATTTCAACAAGAAGCTCTCAAGAGCCTGTATCGCTCACCTGGCCCTTGATTAATATAGACATTTTATGTTAATGAGCCCATATATATAGTTAAACTATAAATCCAATATCCCTAATTAGTTAAAGGGGAGAAGACCTTTGATAGTGTTTCACATGTGGTCCAATGTTAAACAATGTCCCCTGCTTGCAGAAATCTTGGATAAGTGTGAACCTAAAAAAAAAACAGTTCTCTTTTCAGGGTCCCACATAAAGACTATTTTGGTTCCATTGGCTAAGTAGTTTCAGAGGAGATCGTTGAATGTGTTTTCCCTTAGGGTCCAATGTAAAAACTAAGTTTCCCGCTGGTCGCCATGTTGGATATCGCGCTGACCTGAAAAACACCATTTTTCAAGGAACTACTCAATGACTTTTGCGGCCAAGTTTTGTTCCAGTTGGCTCATTACATTCAGAGGAGAAGATCTTTGAATGTGTTTTCCCATAGAGTCCAATGTAAAATCTAAGTTCCCCACTGGCGGCCATGTTGGATATAGAGCAATCCTGAAAAACACCTTTTTTGTAAAGGACCCCCCAAAGACTATTGTGGCCAAGTTTGGCACCAATTGGCTCAGTAGTTTCAGAGAAGATCTTTGAAAATGTTTTCCCATAGGGTCCAATGTTAAAACTATGTTCCCCGCTGGCGGCCATCTTGAATATCGCGCTGACCTGAAAAACACCTCTTTTACAAAGGACCACCTAAGGACTATTATGGCCAAGTTTGGTTCCAATTAGCCCAGTAGTTTCAGAGGAGAAGATCTTTGAAAATGTTTTCCCATAGGGTCCAATGTTAAAACTATGTCCCGCTGGCGGTCATGTTGAATGTAGCGCAATCCTGAAAAACACCTTTTTTGTAAAGGACTACCCAAAGACTATTGTGACCAAGTTTGGTACCAATTGGCTCAGTAGTTTCAGAGAAGAAGATCTTTGAAAGTGTGTTCCCATAGGGTCCAATGTTAAAACTATTATCCCCGCTGGCGGCCATCTTGGAAATCGCGCTGACCTAAAAAAAACACCTTTTTTGTAAGGGACCACCCAAGGACTATTGTGGCCAAGTTTGGTTTCAATTGGCTCAGTAGTTTCAGAGAAGAAGATCTTTGAAAGTGTTTTCCCATAGGGTCCAATAATAAAACTATGCTCCCCGCTGGCGGCAATCTTGGAAATTGCGCGATCCTGAAAAAACACCTTTTTTGTAAAGGACCCCCCCAAAGACTATTGTGGCCAAGTTTGGCACCAATTGGCTCAGTAGTTTCAGAGAAGATCTTTGAAAATGTTTTCCCATAGGGTCTAATGTTAAAACTATGTTCCCCGCTGGCGGCCATCTTGGAAATCGCGTGGACCTAAAAAACACCTTTTTTGTAAGGGACCACCCAAGGACTATTGTGGCCAAGTTTGGTTGCAATTGGCTTAATAGTTTCAGAGAGGAAGATCTTTGAAAGTGTTTTCCCATAGGGTCCAATGTTAAAGTTATGTTTCCTGCTGGCGGTCATCTGGGAAATCGTGCGGACCTAAAACACCTTTTTTTGTAAGGGACCACCCAAGGACTATTGTGGCCAAGTTTGGCCCAGTAGTTTCAGAGGAGAAGATCTTTGAATGAAAAGTTTACGCCGAACGGACGACGGACGGACGGACGACGGACGCAAAGTGATGGCAAAAGTTTACCCTGGCATTAGCCAGGTGAGCTAATAATACTAAACCACATTTTAAATCATGGGATTACAAAAATGGTTGATACAATTTCCTAGTCAACCACTTTTGAACTCTTAACCCATTTTGTAATCCCTCATTCAACTCCAAGAGTTTTACAAAATAAGATGTTGATTTTTACTTAAAGTGACAGTAGTTCTAGATTTCAAATTTACTAAACTATATTTTAAATCGTGGGATGAGGGATTACAAAACTGGTTGAAAAAAAAATCTTAGTCAACGACTTTTGTAATCCCTCATTCAACTCAAAGGGTTTCATAAAAAAATGTTGATTTTTACTTAAATTGACATTGGTTCTGGATTTCAAAAATTCTAAAACACATCTAAAATCGTAGGATTACAAAATTGGTTAGGGATTACAAAAGTGGTTGCTAAAAATTCTTACTTAACCACTTTTGTAACGCCCCGTTCAACTCAAAATTTCATAGAAAAAAATCTTGATTTTTATACAAACTGACAGCAGATCTTGATTTCAAAAATTCTAAACCACATCTGAAATCGTAGGATTACAAGAATGGTAAGGGATTGCAAAAGTGGTTGGTATATCTTACCTTAAGTGAAAGTGGTTCTGGGTTTCAAAAATACTAAACCACAATTGAAATCATGTGATTTCAAAAGTTGTTAGGAAGTACGAAAGCGGTTAGGGATTTCAAAAAAGGTTGATAAAAATTCCTAGTCAACCACTTTTGAAATCTTAACCCATTTTGTAATCCCTCGTTCAACTCAAAGAGTTTCATCAAAATAATGTCGATCTTTACTTAAAGTGACAGTGGTTCTAGATTTCAAATATACTACACCATATTTTAAATCGTTTGATTACAAAAGTGGATGAGGGATTACAAAAGTAGTTAAAAAAATCGTAGTCAACCACTTTTGTAATCCCTCATTCAACTCAAAAGATTTCATAAAAAAATCTTGGTTTTAACTCAAAGTGACAGTGGTTCCTTTTGATTTCAAAAATTCTAAAACAGATCTGAAATCGTAGGATTACAAAAGTGGTTAGGGATTGCAAAAGTGGTTGATAAAATTTCTTAGTCAATCGCTTTTGAAATCTCAACCACTTTTGTAATCCCTCATTCAACTCAAAGAGTTTCATAAAAAAATCTTGGTTTTTACTCAAAGTGGTTCTCTATGATTTCACAAATTCTAAAACAGATCCAAAATCGTAGGATTACAAAAGTTGTAAGGGATTACAAAAGTGGTAAGGGATTATAAAAGTGGTTGATAAAAATTCTTAGTCAACCACTTTTGTAATCCCTCATTCAACTCAAAAGTTTGATAAAAAAAAACCTTGTTTTTTACTCAAAGTGGCAGTGGTTCTCTTTGGTTTCAAAAATTATTAAAAACATCTAAAATCGTAGGATTACAAACGTGGTTGGGGATTACAAAAGTGGTTTGGGATTACAAAAGTGGATGAGGGATTACAAAAGTGGTTAAAAAAATCGTAGTCAATCACTTTTGAAATCTCAACCACTTTTGTAATCCCTCATTCAACTCAAAAGGTTTCATAAAAAAATCTTGGTTTTTACTAAAAGTGACAGTGGTTCTCTTTGATATCAAAAATTCTAAAACAGATCTAAAATCGTAGGATTACAAAAGTGGTTAGGGATTGCAAAAGTGGTTGATAAAATTTCTTAGTCAACCGCTTTTGAAATCTCAACCACTTTTCTTATCCTTCATTCAACTCAAACAGTTTCATAAAAAAATCTTGGTTTTTACTCAAAGTGGTTCTCTTTGATTTCAAAAATTCTAAAACAGATCCAAAATCGTAGGATTACAAAAGTTGTAAGGGATTACAAAAGTGGTTAGGGATTACAAAAGTGGTTGATAAAAATTCTTAGTCAACCACTTTTGAAATCTCAACCACTTTTGTAATCCCTCATTCAACTCAAAAAGTTTGATAAAAAAGATCTTGGTTTTTACTCAAAGTGACAGTGGTTCTCTTTGATTTCAAAAATTATTAAAAACATCTAAAATCGTAGGATTACAAAAGTGGTTGGGGATTGCAAAAGTGGTTAGGGATTACAAAAGTGGTTGATAAAAATTTTTAGTCAACAGCTTTTGAAATCTCAACCACTTTTGTAATCCCTGATTCAACTCAAAGAGTTTCATAAAAAAATCTTAATTTTTTCTCAAAATGACAGTGGTTCACGATTTCAAAAATTCTAAACCACATTTGCAATCGTAGGATTACAAGAGTGATAATGGATTACAAAAGAGGTTGATGAATCTTACCTAAAATGACAATGGTTCTGGATTTCAAAAATACTAAACCACATTTTAAATCATGGGATTACAAAACAGGTTAGGAAGTACAAAAGCGGTAAGAGATTACAAAAGTGGTTGATGAAAATTCTTAGTCAACCACTTTTGAAATCTTAACCCATTTTGTAATCCCTAATTCAAACTCAAAGAGTTTCATCAAAATAATGATAATCTTTACTTAAAGTGACAGTGGTTCTAGATTTCAAATATACTAAACCATATTTTAAATCGTGGGATTACAAAAGAGTATGAGGGATTACAAAAGAGGTTGATAAACAATCTAAGTCTACCACTTTTGAAATTTCAACCACTTTTGTAATCCCTGATTCAACTCAAAGAGTTTCACATAAAAAAAATGTTGATTAATACTTAAAGTGACATTGGTTCTGGATTTCAAAAATTCTAAAACACATCTGAAATCGTAGGATTACAAAAGTGGTTAGGGATTACAAAAGTGGTTGATAAACATTCTAAGTCAACCACTTTTGAAAACTCAACCACTTTTGTAATCCCTCATTCAACTCAAAGAGTTTCATCAAAAAAATGTTGATCTTTCTTTAAAGTGATATTTTACAGTAAAACCTGTACTTTTGAATCCAAATTATGTTGAAAAAAAATCTTAAGAAAGATGGATTACAAAAGTGGTTAGGGATTACAAAAGTGGTTGATAAGACATTTAGTCCAACCACTTTTGTAACCCAAAACCACATTTGTAATCAAGGGATTACAAAAGTGGTTTGGATTACAAAAGTGGTTGTAACACAGCAATATTGTTTTGATCTATTTTATCGACTGATGCTCATGTTTCATTGATGTTATACGAGATAAACATACACTTAGAAGTTGTGTACGTCCCTCAAGGGTAATCAATAGTCCATCTTTTGTTTATGATATTTATAAATACTTAATCCTTCCATATCAATAAAAAGATCATATTTTTGCAGATGATTTAATTTTATATCATAAAACAAATTTGTTGAAAAATATAAATAACAAAATACCGAAGTTACTGATAACTTAGTTTCTGCATATGCAGAAATAAAGAGACAGAAAATACTGTAAATGCTGTCAAAAATCTTGGTGTAATACAAATGCATGTTATAAACCTACATAAAACTAAGTGTATCAAGATTGGCTTTTAAACAATTTTGGCCGAAATGTATTGAAATTGAAAAAAAATGNGATACTACAGATACTTCCACATCAGCCTCGTTCCTTGACCTTCATCTTGAAATTGACAAAAGAGGTACACTACAAACTAGGCTATATGACAAACGCGATGACTTCACTTTTCCAATAGTCAACTGCACCTTTCTTTGTAGCAACATTCCAAAAGCACCAGCATACGGAGTTTACATCTCCCAACTCATTCGCTACTCAAGGGCCTGTGGCCGATACAGTGACTACCTTGATAGAGCTCGGTTGCTTACAAATAGGCTACTTAAGCAAGGGTATGTTGCCCATAACTTGAGGTCATCACTACAGAAATTTTACGGTCGACATCACGATCTTGTGGACCGCTATGAGATATCTGTTTCCCAGATGACAACAGATCTTTCTCTTTGCCACTAAAGTTTGATTTTCCTCTACCGAATTTGACTTTACTAACGGAGTTGACATTTTCAACGCGGCGGGTGTCTTATAAGAAGCAGGAGATGCTTACTCTACCGTTGCACCTGATCTCAACCATGGTTTTTATTGGGTCCGTGTTGTTCATTTTTGTATATGTGCGTGTCTTCATTTTCTTTTCTGTGCCGTGCTCATGTTATGTCTTCGTTTCTGCGTTTTTCCGATGTTGCCATTGTCCTTGGATTGTTCTTTTCAGACTGACGGTTCGGTTCTCACTTACTTTTATTTGATATAAGACCAAAATAAAGAAAGACGTTGGACCATTTTCACAGAAAAATACCAAGAAATTAAAATCTAATCATTTCAACTTTTTAGAGTAACATGGATCCTTATTTAAATATTCACTGTTTTAGGCAATACAATTTTAATGTACTGCTAGCCTATACAGCTAATTCAATTGACTGTCCGAATCCCCAGCTGATCTAATCATGCAAGAAAGTATGTTGATAATATGTTCCGGACGAATTTGAAATCACTCGTTTCGGCATGATGTCTATTTCTAATGATACATGCTAAAGTTCAATGAACCCAAATGCCTTACACATATTAAGGTCAATTAATTAATCAATATCCATGAATACTGAATTAACTACCAGCTGTCTAAATTTTCAAAATGCATGATTTGTGACATATTTGGGGAGGGGGTCTGCAAATAACTTTAAGTATGATCATGTACAAGGTGCACAAAACAAACACGGAAAATGACAATTTAAGAAATAATTAAACACATTTTCATTTGATTTTAATTTTACAATGAAGCTAGTTTTTAATGTGAAGAACTAAAGACTGATGTCATTTGAGCTGAATATACATTTCATTTCACGATAAAGGGTCAGTTAATGATTATTTAAAAGATTGAATAAAAATGTGAATGCCGACAATGAAAAACCTTAAAGCTACATGCAAATTTTGGATTGTATTTCAAGTTTGACAATATCTGCACCGCGAATAACACACCTCGAAATATTGTTTTGTATCTTTCATTGCACTCGAAAAGAAAAATTGCGATTAATTTGGACAATTGGCCCTATAAAGCATTTACACAACAGCCAAAAATGCATTATATACACGATTTGTATTTTCATACAAAGTGGCACAAGTATACGTTGAAATATTGTCGTAAATATCAAGTTGAATTTTTGTCAGTAAAAACACGAATTAAACGCTATCCGTTTACAATTAGTCTGAAAAAATGCACTTGTGTAATCAAAACTCTCAGTCGTCGATTAAATTCAAGGTCGAGCGACAGATGCGTTGGCCTTTCCACGGTAGAAAAGCCTTATCCCATATGTTGGAGTAAGATGTACATGTATATCATTTTATTGCAATTGTGATGTTACACACAACTGACTAACTGATGAATGTACAGCAATATCTGTTACACACGACCGATCAACTGATGAAGTCATAGTATTTATATAATATATACACCTGGTATGATTAGAACTATTTTATTATTTATCCGCGTTGATTATTATGCTTCCACGGCTTCATAGCATTATCTACCAATATAGTCCCAAATGGTGGAGTAAAATATACAATAATACAACATTTTAATTGTGGTAATTTTGTTACTGTTTTGGAAAATATAATCTGTTTGTTTGTAATTTTTGCATTCAAGAGTGCATATGCAAGGAATCCATGAATTCTAAGAATGAAATATATTGGGTGTTATTTAACCTGGTGGATTTCTGGCCCTCATCGTCCTATGCGACAGCTTAAGCCGCAGAATTTCTTCTGCGCCTAAAAAGGACATCTTGGACCGTATAAACAGACATTTCATACTGTAGTACAATCACCATGTATCATCCGTACACAGGAAATAGGTACCAAGACTGGTTTTCCCTTAAATTTCAATGATGGTTACCATTAGTGTACGTGGATCCAGTTTATAGCTTCTAAGTAGCTATACACTGGTTTACACTGGTACCCCCGTACACTAATGATAGATTTCATTGAAATTTAAAAGAAAAATATATCCGTTGTACGGATGATACATGGTGACGATACATGTACTCGGATCGTTGGAAATTTACTATTTTGACCATTAGAAATGAACAACATAAACCTTATGAACAGAAATGTTGACTGTAAAATGAAATAAAAATTTTAATATAAAAGACAACTGGGACCTTGCGCAATGATATAAATTAAATAATAATTACTATTCAACTTGATGTATGATCTTGTTGGACATTTTTGTAAATTGTCAAAAAATGATTTTGTTCAATAAAGTATTTTGAAATTGAATTACAATAAAATTAAAAACAAACAAACAAAAACAATTCTGAGTATAAAATTGTATAACACATTTTCGAAAAGTATCAAAATTACATGTACATGAAGTGAAATTCAATCTCTTTTTGCATGATTAATGAATTTATCTAGAAGGTATTTATTTTATATTATTATTATTTATTTTAATTTTTGCCAATGCTACAGCCTTGAAAACCGAAAGTTTCCTGATTGTGTCTTATCATAATATGACGGCATTTCTTCGTAATTGAAATTAAGAAATATAATTTCCCAGTTGAAAGTGATTAGCTTAACTTAAAAAAATCAGAGATTATAGATTAAAACATTTATAAGCTAATTAATGGTAATAAATAATTGCATTTCATGTTAAAATAATAAAAATGAGAAGGCTTGGCATGAGGAACAAATATTGAAGCATACCAATTATTGAAGATGATTGATAATCGCATTTTAACTTTAAAAAAAATGAAATGAGAAGGTATGAGAAGGGACATATAATTACAGAGTAAATGTCTTCGGTATGTACAGAGAGACGTTCCATGACAAATCACTTGGAAAGACATAACTTTTAATCCTTTAGACATAAAATCACTGTGATGGACCTAAAAGGCCATAAAACAGAGTGGGGAGGATTAAATTTTATTACCCATTTTACCTGTAATTTCTTTGAAGTTTACCTGCATAATTAGATTTTTACCTGTAAAATAGGAAATGTCCTGACAAAACTTGGGTTTATTGCCCAAATAAAAAAAATTCAAGGAAAAAATTAATTCCCATCACTTTCCAAGACATTCCTACTATTACAGTGATTAGTTATGGTACATGTGTATGTCTCTTTCTGTACTGTAGCATATCCAAGCTTTCTTTAGATGTCCATCCAATACAGTCCGATGTGTCCTTTTTTGAAAACCAGTTGACATGGTTGAGATACATGTATTGTCCAAGTTTTTGAGGTGGTTTATCAAACTTCAAAGTCTGCTCCATATATGGTCCGAGATTTCCTTTATAACAGTCCGAGTTGTCTGCATGCCATATTTTACAAGTACATTGACTAAAAATATATTTTATAAATTTCAGTTGTAAGGTACATGGACAGGAGTAACATAAAATATTTTAAATTTTTGCTGTAGATCAATCATGGTAAAAAAGCATTAAGTTTGGTGTTGATATGTGCACATTTTACACTTCATAAATTAAGGATTGAATTTATGGTATGGCATATTTTTATTCCCATCCAGACTTCTATGAAGCAGTGACTACCTAAAGCGTGTTTTTTCTACATCATCAATGATTTGTTCGAGATCATATATATATATTTCTATTTTTGTAATTTCAAAATGTGATCTGACCACCTGTTAATATTGCCCACATCTCACTAATTTATACAGCCAAGTTTTCTCACAATCGACTTGATGAGTGCCTTGTGTTTGTCTATTTGTTGTGATTGTCCACCAGCTGGGGAAACTGGTGCTTTTGTCGGGCAACGGATGACAGTGATTGTAAGAACACTTTGCCAGTTTACTTAATGTTTGTTGACAATCCCGCATCTATGGCCGGAATAAACATGGATGTGGCATTGCTCGACATCTAGCAATGAATTCCGCTCAAACCGGTGCTAGGGGCCGTCTTGAACTTACTATGAGGTATGGGCAAAGCTCATTGTTGAAGGCCTCATGGTGACTTCAAGATGAAGAACAACAATAAAAGCGTTGTTCCATTGCTTTTTACCATGTATTTATAGAGATTTTGTCTCATGTGCATTTACTCCATATCCCTTCATTGCTTATTATAAATAAATTTAAATGAAGTATCCTCTGTCTCGTGGTATTCAGAACTAGACTTATTATCTCACTGCTGTCAACCCACACTTATGAGCATTTTTAGGTCTCAGATTATTGTTGTAAAGAACACCCATAGCTTTCCTTTCCTCCAAGTTATGAGCAAGTTCATTGAAATCAGTTTTCAATCTGCCATTTTGTCAAGAAAAACGATCATTGAGGCATGTGTAAAGTATGAAATTTGATGGTACTGAAACGAAAAAAGTCGGAATGCCTCAAAAATGCTTACCAGTTAGTCAGAACAAAAGCTGGTTGGCCTTAAAATAAAAGAGGTAAATAAACTCATCATAAATTGCGAATGGAAAACTCGTGCTGTGGGTTACCAAATGTTACAGAAAGAATTTTTTAAAGGTTGTCAACTTTCGAGAAGACTGATCTACAAGAAAACTTAAAATTACTGTTTCTGTACTAAGCCTAAAAAAATTATTAGTGTTTCCGGTTATGGTCCTCTGAAAAATTTGGGCCGATAGGTCAGATTGATTTTTTAATTTAAAAAATCCGGTTATTGAAATGCTGATGTACTGCAGGCGGGTGGGTGGGCGGGCGGCTGCCTGATCTTGTAAGCACAACTCCTCTGTAACCGTTCAACAGAATTTCATGAAACTTTGTATGTAGCAAGGACATCATATGTAGATGTGCATATTGTCGGGGATTTTTCATCGTGCAATTTACTGTACAGCTCACATGGAAAACACAAAATCCTTGTTGTCATTATTGACAAATTTTGGCAAACGTGGAATTCCACTGCGATCTTGAACGTGGACAACGTAATTGAGAACGTGGACAAAATATTTACCTGTGTGGACCCCTCGTGACATCGTGTTGAATGTGGAATCATCGCGGGTCAGCATCTAGAAATTATTGTGTTGTCTTGAAAAATAAAATTGAAAAGGTTGAGCTTAATGTCAACAAATGACCATTTTCCCNATTAGGATATAAATAAATAAAAGATATTATAAATATTTACCAATGTAACCAACTTCATGCTTCACTGGTCATGGAAAAGGGGGAATAGTTTACATTGTAAGTTTCATCTTCTGTGAAGGATGTATGCTATTATTGAATTTTATTAAATACCTATTATTCTATAATCAAACTAAAATCATAATAAGAATATTTCCATGAAAGCAACTTCATGCTTTACTGGTCACGAAATATTCCATTCTTCAAAAGAGCTCTGAGGTGGGGCATTGTGTCCGTTAGACACATATTCTTGTTTTTGACAACAAATGTTCCCATGCAGATCGTCATAGTTATTTTAGAATTACGATATTTGCAAGCCTCAATTTTTTTGTTTGTCTTGTTGCAGTGAAAAAAGGCATGAATATTCTGTCAAATTGCTGTTCTTTCAAATATTTTCAAGCGGAAATTTGCGTAGATGGAAATTGAAAAAAAATATTCACTGTCAACAACAAAAATCCCTCGGCGTCATATAGTTGCGTAATTGTCACTTGTCAGGTCTCAGCTTTATAATTTTAGCAAAATATTCTGTCAAAAAATTGTTGTCTATCAAATCTTTATCATAAATAGCTTAAAATTTAAAATAAAGCCTGGATATACATGATATAGCACATAATTTAAGCAGGAGTGCTTTCGGAAGTCATTAGATTTTATATGCACTAGGTAATTTTCTAAAAATAGAACAAAAAACCGACCAATGAAAAAAATCAATATCTGGTAATATTAATACAAATTAGGTAGAGGCACTCATTCAACAATTATTGAAGCATGCTTTTGATAACAAATACATATCTAGGAATGTTGAATGTTTTATTTATTTTTTACATGCATTTGGTTTCCATTAATGAACTATCATACGACTGGGACAAATAATGGAATATGTGTTAGTCCATTGATGTAGGGTAATATTCCTCGGTTTGTATGTTTGAAACAAAATCATGTTAGCCCAAGGATGTTAATATTCCTCAATTTTTAGCTCACCTGGCTAAAGCCAGGGTGAGCTTTTGTCATCACTTGGCGTCCGTCGTCCGTCGTCCGTCCGTCATCCGTCCGTCCGTCGAAAACTTTTCTTCAAAAATCTTCTCCTCTGAAA
>MJUU01072871.1:0-16131 GCA_002080025.1 Modiolus philippinarum
CCGGCGGAAAAAAAAGAAAGAATAATAATAATCAGAAGAAATACAATGAGGTATTTCACATGTGGTGAAAGACCTTAATAATAATCAGAAGAAATACAGTAAGGTCTTTCACATGTGGTAAAAGACCTTAATAATAAAAGGACAATTGTTCAGAGAACAATTGCAAGGTCTATCAGAGTCAATGTAATGTTTTGTTACGTCTTATGTTTGAAATCTTCTTGATGAGATGCACATTGTGTCCTATATATTCAATTTTCTATTTCTAACTGATTAAATGCATGTTTTTACAATAAAGAGACAAAAAAAATGGCCATGACCTTGACCTGTGACCTTGGTGACCTTTGACCTTGGACTCAAATTGTAGGGGTTTCTTACTGATTAATTTGATATGTTACATGACCGTACTATCTGTAAAGGATTAAAAGTTATACGCGAAACACCGCTTTCTGAAATGCATCAAGGGCAATTACTCTTCTAGGAGTCATCAGAGAGCTCCGGTCCATCTGTATCAAATGTAGCCCTTGACGTGGTGAACATTTTTTCTGATATAATTTTTCAGCTATCTATTACGGTTATTGAGTTTATCTGCTAACAAGGTCAAAAGTCACCGATGACCTTCAACCTGATACTCAACTTGAAGGTCTTTTCATGCTGATCACTTTAAACATATATGTTTACTATATTATCTGTAAGCGTTTAAAAGTTATTCGCAAAAAACCAATTTACAGAAACGCGTCAAGGACTATAACTCAAAAACGGTTCGTCGCAGAGTTTTTGTTCAATTGAATCAAATGTAGATCTCAATGAGAGGAGTATTTTTGCAACACAATGTTTTCATAAGTTTTTTATCGTTTCCGAGATATCGCAATAACAAAATTTCGAATGGCGGCCATTTTGAAAATGGCGGGCGAAAATTTTTTTTGACCAACCATAAATGTAGAACTTAACGAGAGGAGTATTTTTGCAACAAAATGTATTCATAAATTTTTTATCCTTTCCGAGATATCGCGATAACAAAATTTCGAATGGCGGCCATTTTAAAAATGGCAGGCGAAATTTTTTTTTTGACCAACCATAAATGTAGATCTTAACGAGAGGAGTATTTGATCATTTCCGAGATATCGCGATAACAAAATTTCGAATGGCGGCCATTTTGAAAATGGCGGGCGATAAAATTTTTTGACCACAGATTTGTAATCAGGACCATGAAAGCTACCTGGAAACCAAATTTTATCGAAATCCGATAACTTTGAGAAATTTGCATATTAAGGGGTCAAAAACGCGAAACCGCGGTCGCGAACCAAAAATTTTTTTCCATGACAAATCATCCTTATTTTCCCTGCATCAGAATTTTGATATCGGTTACGGTTGTGCAAACATGATAACAAGGTTTTCGGTCTACGGGGAGATAACTCCGTTACTAAAAATAGATCGGTTTCATAGGGTGACTGGCTTCGACAGGCAACTAAGCCGATTAATACCACCAAGTATCGAATTGATATGTCGCGACACTTTTTCGCGAAGTGCGGCAGAAAAAAAAGAATAATAATAATTAAAAAGTCAATTGTTCAGAGAACAATTGCTAGGTCTTTCACCAGTTTTCATCATGATTACATAATATTATTTTGATTTTATTGTCAATCCTTGTCAAAAATATGATGTAAACAAGAGTTTTGAACTTTTTCAACTACATTTAATCACCTATTTCTTACCTTTTTGGTGATTTTACTGAAAAAATCCCCAAAATTGGCTATGACCTTGACTTCTGACCTTGATGACCTCTGACCTTGTGCTCAAAATGAAGGTCTATTCTTACTGATTAATTTGATATGTTACTTGACTATACTATCTGTAACAGTTTAGAACTTATATGTGAAAACCCATTTTCTGAAACGCGTCAAGAGCAATAACTCTCTAGGGAGTCATCGGAGAGCTTCAGCCAAATGAAACAAATATAGCCCTTGACATGCTGAACATTTTTGCTTATATACTTTTTCAGCTATCTTTTATGGTTTCTGAGTTTATCCCCTAACAAGGTCAGAGGTCAAGGTCAAAGGTCACCGATGACCTTCAACCTGGTACTCAAATTGAAAGTCTTTTCTTACTGATCACTTTAAACATATATGTTTACTATAATATCTGTAAGCGTTTAAAAGTTATTCGCGAAAAACCGATTTACCAAAACGCGTCAAGGGCTATAACTCAAAAACGGATCATCACACAGTTTTCGTTCTTCTGAATTAAATGTAGACCTCAATGACACGAGTATTTTTGCAATATAATGTTTTCAGAAATTTTTTATCGTTTCCGAGATGTCGCGATAACAAAATTTCAAATGGCGGCCATTTTGAAAATGGCGGACGAAAAAAATTTTTGACCTCGGATTTGTAATCAGGACCATGAAAGCTACCTAGAAACCAAATTTGATCCAATTCCGATAACTTTAAGAAATTTGCATTTTTAGGGGTCAAAAACGCGTAACCGGGGTCGCGACCCAAAATTTTTTTTTTGCATGATAAATAATCCTGAGGATGAATGCAACATTTTCCCCACCTCAGATTTTTTATATCGGTTACGGTTTATGAGGTTATCCCCTAACAAGGTAAACTATGTTCGGGGAGATAACTCCGTTACTAAAAATAGTTCAATATGCTTGCGTCGGTTATGAGGTCCCGGAGCAATGTCGACTTATCACACTAAGTATCGAATAGATAAGTCGCGTAGTTTTGAGGCTGTGTGCGACGGAAGAAAAAGAAGAATAATTAAAAGGACAATTGTTCAGAGAACAATTGCAAGGTCTTTCCCCGTCAATGTAATGTTTTGTTACGTCTTATGTTTGAAATCTTCTTGATGAGATGCACATTGTGTCCTATATATTCAATTTTCTATTTCTAACAGATTATATGACTGTTTTTACAATAAAAAGAAAAAAAATTGGCTATGACCTTGACCCGTGACCTTGGTGACCTTTGACCTTGGACTCAAATTGTAGGGGTCTTCTTACTGATTAATTTGATATGTTACATGACCATACTATCTGTAAAGGTTTAAAAGTTATACGCAAAAAAAAACGCTTTCTGAAATGCGTCAAGGGCAATAACTCTTCTGGGAGTCATCGGAGAGCTTCGGTCCAAATGAATCAAATGTAGCCCTTGACATGGCGAACATTTTTGCTGATATAATTTTTCAGCTATCTATTACGGTTATTGAGTTTATATGCTAACAAGGTCAAAGGTCAAGGTCAAAGGTCACCTATGACCTTCAACCTGGAACTCAAATTGAAGGTCTTTTCATGCTGATCACTTTAAACATATGTTTACTATATTATTTGTAAGTGTTTAAAAGTTATTCGCAAAAAACAATTTACGGAAACGCGTCAAGGGCTATTACTGAAAAACTGTTCGTCGCACAGTTTTCGTTCAATTGAATCAAATGTAGATCTCAATGAGAGGAACATTTTTGCAATGTAATGTTTTCAAAATTTTTTTATCGTTTCCGAGATATCGCGATAACAAAATTTGGAATGGCGGCAATTTTGAAAATGGCGGACGAAAATTTTTTTTTGACCAACCAGAAATGTAGATCTTTATGAGAGGAGTATTTTTGCAACTCAATGTTTTCATAAATTTTTTTATCGTTTCCGAGATATCGCGATAACAAAATTTCGAATGGCGGCCATTTTGAAAATGGCGGACGAAAATTTTTTTTTTGACCAACCAAAAATGTAGATCTTTTTGAGAGGAGTATTTTTGCAACACAATGTTTTCATAAATTTTTTATCGTTTCCGAGATATCGGGATAACAAAATTTCTAATGGCGCCCATTTTGAAAATGGCGGACGAAAATTTTTTTTTGACCAACCAGAAATATAGATCTTTATGAGAGGAGTATTTTTGCAACACAATGATTTCATAAATTTTTTTATCGTTTCCGAGAAATCGCGAAAACAAAATTTCGAATGGCGGCCATTTTGAAAATGGCGGACGAAATTTTTTTTTTTGACCAACCAGAAATGTAGATCTTTATGAGAGTAGTATTTTTGCAACACAATGCTTTCATAAATCTTTTTTGTTTCCTAGATATCGCGATAACAAAATTTCGAATGGCAGCCATTTTGAAAATAGCGGATGAAAAATTTTTTTTAACCAACTATAAATATAGATCTTTATCGTTTCCGAGATATCGGGATAACAAAATTTCTAATGGCGGCCATTTTGAAAATGGCGGACGAAAATTTATTTTTGACCAACCAGAAATATAGATTCCCATGAGAGGAGTATTTTTACAACACAATGTTTTCATAAATTGTTTATCGTTTCCGAGATATCGCGATAACAAAATTTCGAATGGCGGCCATTTTGAAAATGGCGGACAAACATTTTTTTTGACCCAACATTTGGAATCGGGGTCATTAAAGCTACCTGGATATAAAATTTCTTTAAATTCCGATAACTTTGAGAAATCGACAAAATTAGGGGTCAAAAACGCGTAACCGGGGTCGCGACCCCAAAAAATTTTTTTTGCATGACAAATCATCCTTAGGATGAAAGAAACATTTTCCCTCATTCAGAATTTTGATATCGGTTACGGTTTCTGAGTTAACCTGATAACAAGAAAAACCGTATTCGGGGAGATAACTGTTACTAAAAATAGAATCGGTTCCAAGGGTGACCTGAGTCGAGCCAGGCCAGTGCTTGTTAAGTGTACCAAGTTTGGTTATGATTGGTCTAAGCAGTTCGACAACATTGATGGCAGAAGAAAAAAAAAGAAGAATAATAATAATCAAACGAAATACGATAAGGTCTTTCCACTGTAGTGGGAAAGACCTTAATAATNTACTCTTAATCAGCTATCTTTTACGGTTTCCGAGTTTAAGCGATAACAAGATTTTTGGTTCCGGGGCAGATAACTCCGTTACTAAAAATAGGTCAAGATGCTTGACTCAGTTTTGAGATCCCACAGTGATGTCGATTTATCACACCAAGTATCGAAATGATATGTCGCGTAGTTTTTTCACAGCTTTTGCGGCGGACCAAAAAGAATAATAAAAAAAAAAAATAAATAATAATCCGAAGAATTACAATAAGGTCTTTCACTGTGGTGAAAGACCTTAATAATAATAATAATAATAATAATCAGAAGAATAACAAGAAGGTCTTTCACTGTGTTGAAAGACCTTAATAATCAGAAGAATAACAAGAAGGTCTTTCACTGTGGTGAAAGACCTTAATAATAATCAAACGAAATACAATAAGGTCTTTCCACTGTAGTTGGAAAGACCTTAATAATAATAATCAGAAGAAACATAGAATAACAACATGTCACCCCGGGTGACATAAAAAACATTGGTGATATCAGGTGCACAGAATGTATCTCCTGCTTCATATAAGACGCGTTGAACATGTCAACTCCTGTAGTAAAGTCAAATCCGGTAGAGGAATTCAAACTTTAGAAGCAAAGAGAAAGATCTGTTGTCATCCTAGAAACTGTCCACAAGATCGTGATGTCGACAATAAAACTGTAGTGATGACTTCCAGTTATTAGTAATATACTCTTGCTTAAACCTTTTAGTATGCAACCGAACTCTATCAAAGTAGTCACTTTATCGACCACAGGCCATTGAGTAGCGAATTAGTGGAGAGATGTAAACACCATATGCGGGTGCTTTTGGAATGTTGCTACAAAGAATTTTAAAAGGGAGGTTGACTTTTGGAATAGTGAATCATACTGTTTGTCACACAGCATAGTTTATAGCATACCTTTCTTGTCAATATCAAGATTGTTTTAGACCACAGTCTTACTTTTCAGAGATTATATATGCTAATATCTATATATCTTAATATTGCAACATATAAAACATATAAAACTGCTTCGGAAATTATATAGTGAAATGCTTTTAAAGTTGTATAGTTTAGCATTTTTGGTTGTTCGAGAAAAAGATCCTGGACAAAAAAAAATATATTTGTTAAATATTTTACGAAGGGATATGGAATAAATGAAAATGAGACCGTAACGCATATGTTAACTCCAACTGCAATAATCTTAATGAGCTGTATGGCCATTTCGGAAATTAATTCCTCATCAGCAGCACTAAAACCCAAACATAGGAAATCCATAATTTCAAAAACTGTTTACAATGCATAAAACCAAACGAAATCCGAATAATCAATAATATCAAATAGAGCTAAGGACAAAACTATGATGGAGGGCGTTAAGCCTAAGGTTTTAGAATTTACATAAATTTAGATAAAGTAATTGACCAAAGTGTACACATGTTAAGCCTTTTTTATTCAAAAATTTTTGTAAGTTCTATATTGCAACATATGGAACTTATTTGAAAGGTCAGTGCTAAGGAACGGATTGTTTGATTTTTTTGGTTGTGATTTTTTTTAATAAACTGTTTAAAGAATTTCTCTAACCAAAGTGCACCTGGGATGAAAAAAATCTGGCCCTAACCCTGTCATTAAGAAAAATAATCTTTGATCAACAATTTCTCCTAGCATAGTTTATATAGGGAAAAGAAGTCCGATCCAAAAAATTTCCCGACTCAGATGAAAATCCCTGACCACTCCTCCCCCGAAAATCAAATGCTCCTAGCCTAAGTAAAAGTTTTGAATTTAACCAGAGACATACCAATTGCAGACTAAATGAATAGGATCAAGAAATATAAAATGAGACTAAATGAATAGGATCAAGAAATAAACAATGACGCGTCAGTCATAACATTTCACTGACAGATACATTTGAAACAAATAATTTTTAAGACAGATAGCCGTAGCGGTAAAATTGGTGTAATTTGCTATGTTGATCCAAACAGTAATGCGCACGACATTGTCTGAAGCAATGCAACAATTTAAAAGCAGTCAGAAAGTACATGAAATTTCGATTGAATCTGATGAACTTTATCGCTACGTCAATCAAGTCAATCAACACATTATCTTTTAAAAACGTTGAAAGATAATGCATTACAATTTTCCGTTTTCTATCGTTACTTTAAAATTATAGATCCTGTGTGCTCATTTGTATATAACGACGAAACGCCATTCTATTGTAGTACCTTTTAAATAAAACTTAGTAAACACAATCTATTTTTAATAAATAAAATTTTGCATGCAGATAAATATATGTATCTACAGGGGACTCTGCTTAGAACCCTTTTGATGCATCGTTAAAGATGGCTTAACCCACCATTGTATTGTTCTATTTGTTCTGTGTCTAAGGTATGTGTGCTCTTAGATTAGTCTTTCGTCCAACACATATCCCTTTCTGGCCTCTCCATCCGAATATACGTCTCTCTCTTTTACTTATTTGGCTCATGTATGTGTATGCATTTCTTTAAGATTACAGAAGGCTTCCTTTTCAGTTATTAAAACAGAGTAAAACAAAAGTAAATGGCGCTCTTATTAACAATAATACAATGTAGAAGATGAAGTTACATTTGTCAACGTATATTTGTTCCGCCTAACAGAAGTTCTTTTGGAAGAAATATTATAAACATTGATATTATACTTCTTATTTTGGGAACATCTTTTTATATAACTAATACTGTAATATTTGTTCCTTATTATTATATAGATTGCGATGAAAGATTGAAATTTCTCAGTGAAATAAAAGTGATAATTAACTGTGAAATTATTTTCAATAATTTCACTCTCGGAAGTGACGTCACAATGGACGTTGTCAACGTTGTTTTTAAGTAAACGTCTCAGCGGATTAACATTGAAAACGTAGTTCATGCAATGTAATTTTAAATTGAACATGTGAGATGGTCTATATAATAAAAACAAATCCTAGATTCTGATTATCGAAAATATTCAACTCATGATCGAAAAACTTTGTAATTCACTCACTCGTGAATTACTGCGTTATTCGATCATTCGTTGAATATTTTGCGATAATCAGAATGTTCCATTAGTTAAAGTATAAATATTTCATCCTTTTTGGAACAAATGTTATGACAGAACTTTCATTCCGTGACAACATTTACCATAGCCCAAGTCTGCACCTCTTAAGTTTTCTACATGACTGTATACATTGTCCTTTGCCTATTAATTATCTCACGTTAATTTTTTTCTCTATTCAGTCTTGATATTGCTTGTTTCGTATTAAATAACAATCAATCAATCGAAAGATAATGTTTTATTGACCACATTTATAGTATGTTTTTTTGTATTATTATTACTGACGCTCCTTTATTAATTTATCAATATTGTTGCAATAGAACGTAACAAATGTTTTCAAACAACAACAAAATATTATCAAAATAAAACGGTTTGGTTTACCACATTATGGCAGTAATTTTGTTATTTCTTTTAAGAAATCAATCGTTCTGATAAATCTCAAAGAATTATTCCAAACAGATGTAATTTCTATACTATCTCCTTTTAATAAATAATACTTCAATGATTGTTATGTAATATTTACATTCTTTTTATTGTTTTTACGACTATAGAGCTTGAATATGTTTAATCACAATAAATCAACATTTTCAGATTTTTATTGTTTATTTTATAACATTGATTACTTAATATTGCATTTTATGAATTATCAACAGTAAGGGATAGTTTTGCTTCTCAAGTATACCACCCCCTAATTCGAAAACGGTTCAATTCAGACTCTGAAGTTTTTTTAAATGAATCATTATAGAATGAAAAAAAGGTCAATCAGAATTGCAATCCCCCCGCTCAACCTTTTTAGACCCATACTAAAGTTTTGAAAATGTATATATAGGAATCATCAATAAAACTTAAATTAAAAATGAAAGATTTTTGCAGTCTTACTATTGAAAACAATTCAAATCATTGTATGGAATTGAAAAAAGATATGGTTGCTAGATAGAATCCCCCCCCCCAAAAAAAACACGGTCTTTGTGAGTTTTATGAAAAATATTTTTGCAGTCTGACTATTGAAAACAATCACTGTTACTGTAAGGAATTGAAAAAGGTATGGTTGCTAGGTCGAATTCTCAAAAAATACTGGTCTTTGAGGATTTCATGAAATTTACAAGAACAAAAGCAGAGGATGTTTGCAGTCTTTCTAATGGAAACAATGATTCGTTATGTAAGGAATTGAAAAAGGTATGGTTGCATGTAGAATTCTAAAAAATAACAGGTCTTTAAGCCTTTTAGGAAATTAACCAAATAAGAATCAAAGTTTTTTTGCAATCTGACTATTGAAAATGATCATCACTACTATTTTGAATTGAAAAAAGATATGGTTGCTAGGTAGAATTCCAAAAAATAACAGGTCTTTAAGACTTTCACCAAAATTAGAATCAAAGTTTTTTGCAATGTGACTTTTGAAAATGATCATCATTACTGTTAGGAAAGGAGAAAGATATGGTTGCTAGATAGAATCCCCCCCCCCCAAAAAAGAACAGGTCTTTAAGACTTTAAGCAAATTTACAAAAATAAAAATTAAAGTTTTCTTCAATTATTGGATATCGCTAAAATTCGTTTTCGCCCATAACTTGCCCCTAGTGTGTTTGACAGAAACTCCGAACCCCTAGCGCACAAGTACAAATCATACCTTAGTATGGTGCCAAGTTTCAAATTTGCATCTCTTATAGTCCCAGAGCTATCGGGGAGCACTACACACATACGTACGTACGTACGTGCATACTGACCGTGTTGTTCATTTTTGTATATGTGCGTGTCTTCATTTTCTATACTGTGCCGTGCTCATGTTATGTCTTCGTTTCTTCGTTTTTCCGACGTTGCCATTGTCCTTGGATTGTTCTTCTCAGACTGACGGTTCGGTTCTCACTTACTTTATATAATCCCCGCTTTCGATAAGCATGGGGATAATAACGCCTTTCTAGATTATAGCAGGAAAATAATGTCATTTCACTCAGAATAAATATTGTGTATCTCACCACAATATTCCTTCACCCTAGTAGTACAGGGGCACAGTTCAAGTCGTATTTGCAGAGGAGATGCTGCGGTGTGAGCCGACTTAGGCCGATCTTGGGCCGACTTAGGCCGATCTTGGGCCGACTTAGGCCGATCTCTAGGCCCGATAACTGCATATTGGTACGTACTAACTTTTAAACACTTATTGTAGTCATGTCTATATATATCCTAAGTAAAGCCCCCTTAGACTAGACGAATGAATGCCAAACGTATAAAAATAAATTATATTCGTTTGTCGTCCGTTCTTTATCCGGTGAATACGATACAAGTACGGTGATGTCCGTTTTGAACGGTTAACAATTTTGAACATGTTCAAAACTTGGAACGTACATATACCGCACAAAGTGTCCTGTGAACGTACGGTAGGTTTACATTTTGTTCGGTTGTCATGCGTTGTATATACGTAATTCATTCGGTACTTGCCCGTCTTGCATTCGTTCATGTAAAGTAGATTAAAATGTTGAAACGGACTTTAACTGAAGAGATAACGGATAAACCGTTCGAGTTCCGAGTTTACAGATGTGGCGTTGCTCGACAATTAGCAAAAAATTCTGTTTTAACCGGTGCTAGGGGCTGTCTTGAACTTACTATGAGGTATGAGCAAAGCTCATTGTTGAGGGCCTCATAGTGACTTCAAGATGAAGTACAACAATAAAAGCGTTGTTCCTTTGCTTGGTTTTCACCGTGTATTTGTAGAGACTTTGTCTTATGTGCATTTACTCCATATCCATATCCATTCACCATTTACAGCGGAAACCAACAGAACGAGAACCGATTTAAATGATTTTATAGAAATAAATGTTGTGCAACGGCCAAAATTAACATGTAATAAAAAAAATAAGAATCGTCAAAGTAGGCCAAAATTAAAAGATATTAAGCAAAAACTATATATATATATATAGGATGTCTATAAATTCAGTCAACGTGGAAACTTGCCCATCTCCCCGGATTTGCGAATATTTACGCTAATGCAGGGCCTAAAAATTTAAATATATCGGTCTATGGTAAGAACCTAGCGGGGTTAGAATTAGAGACATGAATATCGAGATTGCCTTCCCACCGAGGGATTTGGCTGCTCTTCGAATGCAAAGATATTACAGACAGATTACACTGCTCCCGCCATCTCTGTGTGAGTCCAAAGGGATGTAAAATATAAAGAACTACAATATATATATATAAAATTTAAAAAAAAATAAGATAAAAAAAGAAGAAGGAGGAAATGCCCGTATTTTCGACCTTATGGCTTCAACTATGAGACAACCGCACGGAAAACCAATATTATGGTCTTGCTTCTTTAATTTAGTAATTGCAAGACTTATGCAGCGTTTGTTTTTTGTACTTATATTGTGACATTTTTTCTAAAATATACCCAAAACATCAAAATTAAAAAAAAATTGTCCGTTTTCTCGCCGTTTGAAATTTTTGCCTTTGGTTGTTAGTGAAGAAACTGTGACCCGACAGTTCTTTTCTTAGGTCATTCACTTGCTTTTTTTCTATTCGTTGACATTATGGGAAAATGAATTTAATTGGTCAAACACGCCGTAATGGTTATCTGTGTGAAATAAGTTGTTTAGCGGTCAAAAGACTCAGGTTTAATATAGCAAGGATGACAGGAAACACTTACAATGGCCAAAATTTACAATCACATGCCACAATCTACTACGGAACTGCACAAAAAACAATAAAATGACAAAAGGCAAACGTAGACAACGATAAGAACTCGGGATAGCCTTTTTGAAAAATCGATTGTTTTGCATAGTAATTATTCAATTCGTTTTTACTCGGTGCTCGTACCGTATATTACCGTTATAAATACGTTTTATTCGATTCTCGTCCTGTAGGGTTCCGGTTTTTGTTCGGTGCGAGATCTGTTTATTCGGTACCAGGACTGTGCATGTACGGTGTACTTACTGTATACCTCCCCGTTTTTGTGCGTTCTCACTGTAATTCGTGAACGAACAAAAATATTTACCACCGTACAAAAATGATTTTCATCCGNATGCCACAATCTACTACGGAACTGCACAAAAAAAAACAATAAAATGACAAAAGGCAAACGTAGACAACGATAAGAACTCGGGATAGCCTTTTTGAAAAATCGATTGTTTTGCATAGTAATTATTCAATTCGTTTTTACTCGGTGCTCGTACGGTACGTTTTCGTAAGCAATTCGTTTTATTCGGTACTCGTCCTGTATATTACCGTTATAAATACGTTTTATTCGATTCTCGTCCTGTAGGGTTCCGGTATTTGTTCGGTGCGAGATCGGTTTATTCGGTACCAGGACTGTGCATGTACGGTGTACTTACTGTATCCCTCCCGTTTTTGTGCGTTTTCACTGTAATTCGTGAACGAACAAAAATATTTACCACCGTACAAAAATGATTTTCATCCGATCCTCATACTTTTGTGCTATACGGTGTAGTGTAAGAGCGGCTTAAGGGCCGAAACAGAGCCGACAGCTTTACAATTACTTAGAAAAGTTGAACGCCGGCGTCTTATACATCGATGCCGATTCAATTGTTTATACAACCTAACCTGGAAAATGGAAGCCAGATTTAGGAGACTACTTCGGAGATCTTACGGATAAAGTACCCGACAATAAGATTACATAGTTTGTAACCGGTGGACCGAAAAATTATGCCTCCAAGTTAGCCAAACACGTCAAAGACGGCAATACAACAATATGTTAAGTACAAGGAATCACTCTCAACTACAAGAACTCCCTCATGATCAACTTTGATACGATAAAAGATATGATCACCATCAACAGAGTCGCCGTGAAGACCGTGAATTACGATATCAAAATAAACAGAGACCAAAAGAAAATACAGACCGTACATCAAAACAAAGATTATAGGATCGTGTTCGACAAGAGAGTTGCCATGGATGATTCAAGCACTAGACCTAATGGATTTTAAATTGTACAGGCAGCATGAGAATGACCGTCCGACCAAAGACTGCTTTATGACGGAGAACATGCAATATTTGCACTTGTAATTAGTTAAGCCGCTCTTACACTACAACGTATAACACAAACGTATGTGGAATGGATGAAAATCATTTTTATACGGTGGTAAATATTTTTGTTCATTCACAAATTACCATCACAATAAACTGACATCGGAACTCTCCAGAAGAGCACCGACTAAAACGCATTTATAACGGTAACGTACCGGACGAGTATCGAATAAAACGGATTGCCAACGAAACCGTAACGTACCGTACGAGCACCGACTAAAAACGAATTGAATAAGTACTGTGAAACTATCGATTTTAAGAAAGGATACCAGTGTCTATTGCCCACTCAACAACTTATTTTACACAAATAATCACTACAGCGTGCTTGACAAATTAAATTCAGTTTCGCAAAATAGAAAGGCAAATGAATGACCTATAAAAAGGACTGTCGGGTTACAGATAACCTTCTCCATCACAGAAACAAGGCGAAACTGCAAAGTGAAGATACCCAAGACCAAGATCGGATCAAAGTTATACAGTCTCTATAATAGCGGATGCCTCTCAACATATATAATGTTTTTAAACGGCGAAAAAACGAAACGAAAAAGCACCTTCTATTGGATGACCACATAATAAGCAATAGTGTTTTTTTTATTGACGCCCTGCTCTTTTTTATTTTCATTTTTGGCGCCCTGCCCTTTTTTAATCTCTGTGCCTTGACGCCCTGCCGTAAATTAACTGGAACTTTTTTTTTCTTTTGATAATCGTCAAAAATTGAAGTATGATGTTCATTCCCTGTGTCAGTTTATTCTATTTGTTCAAAATAATACTTTAATTACGCCTGTCATACTAATTAAAGGATTAATTCAGTCGTAAACAAACACCGTCGGCACTTTGTTTACCTGAGATATAAATTACCAGATACACTGCTTACCTGTATGACATTTTTTTGTCAATTTCTCATAATCATTATTCTTTTGAGACTTCAAATCTTTCTTTCATTTAAGTTTTCTTAAAAACTCTCCGTTAATTGCAATGAAAAAAATGAAATTTTTTTTGCAGATAACGTTTTTTGAGAAGTGAGTTATTTCCCTTTAAAATTTGCCTTTAATTTGTTGGATATTTTTTTGATCACTTTATTCACACTGACATTTGTATTAATCAATTAAAAAGAAAAATAATTTTGTTTCAAATTAAAAAGATTAAAAAGTTTTTAAGCATCATTTGTTTGTTACTTTGCAAAACAATTTTTATAATATTAGGAAAACATGGTAAGTTTGGCTCCAAGTCAAATTAGCACTTGATTCCTTTTACTAAGTCACTAGCTACATTACAATCAAGCTTTATCACTCACATAGGAGACAATGCTATAGTAGGGTGCCCAAGAGACGATTTTTCCGATTTTGGGTTAACGGAATAACACACACCTGAATTATACATGTTTGGAAATAAGATACCATGGGGCATGGAAATGACGATGTCGTATAGATTGAATTTGGTCACATTTTATTTTAGATGGGGTCAAAGGTCAGCTCCTAAAATTTGGAAAATTTTGATGCATTTTAAAGTGAGCTTGATTTCACAAATAAATCTGCAACGAAAATCGAATATTGTTGTTAATTTTATTGGGATAGTTCTTTAGTTTTACTTTTTATTATGATTTATCTGTTGTCTTTATTCAACATGTTTCAAGGTGGCATTTTGTTTAAAAGGCCCGTCATTTTGAATATTTGCACCTTCGTGATATAAGGGGTTCTTTAGGATATAAAGAACTGCACATTTCTGACTTTATAGGATTTTTCTTTAAAGGAACGATTGAATTTAATTTTGAAACTAACAGCTAAAAATAAACTACGTTTAGGCGAAATAAATCGTACTTTTGTTATTGGTATAAAAAAGTCAAATTTCCCCCAAAAACACACACTGACATAAATCTTAGCAAGATCGTTTCCACTGAAACAAAACCTTATAATATTATCTGAAATGACATGGAAAAGTGATTTTAAACGTGAAAACAAATACATGTGCTTGGAAAATCAAAACATAAGCAATGAAAAATTGTTTCTAGATTCCCACTATTTAATTAGACTTGGGCTTTCAAGTAATTTTGACTAGAAATGATAAGAGTTATCTTTCATTGTACACTCAAAAGAACATGACCAATTGGCATGGTCTTCATATCGACTAAAATTTGAAAGTTTTACGCAAATTTTGGCTTTTTATTTGTTGATTTCGCTTTAACGGTGGACATTACATCCATGATTTTTGGAGCATATGTACAATTCGTATATGTACTTTCGTTACAGTAGGAATATTTCAGAAATAAAGCATAGTTATTTCGCATTTAATGAAAATGCCGTCAATTTAGACTCAAAGGACAAGGTGCAATAAGGGTTTGATTTGGCCCAAGATTCCGGTGAATTTTAAAGTTGCACCTAAAGATTTTCTTTCATGTTCGTACCAAAGTTGAGATCCCATTTACAGAAAAACTACTAAAGTTAGGACCAATGACGTCACAATAGTAACAGTTCTGTCGTAATGAAAATGCTATTTTTGATCATTTTCATGGAAATATACCGAATTTTGCAGATTTTCGAACAGTTTTCCTAACCGGAAATATCGAGCACACCCAAGAACCAATTAGGTAATTTGCCAACTTATAAGTACAAATCAATTGAACCTCTCATATAAATATTTGTGTGGTTCTTGCATGTGCCGTATATTTTCTATACAGAAAAAGTAGTCAAAATAGGTCAAATTTGTCATTTTTTCGACAAAATCTTCAGTTTGTCCTACCTTCTACAATCAAAAACTCAATAACCATACATCAATATTTTAGAAATGTTATTGTTTACTGAAAAGCAATGCCCATAGAACATTCCAATGAGAAAATTCTGTGAATTCAACCAAATTTATTTTTCAGGCCAAATAAGGCCCTTATCGCCCCTACTCCTTTACCCCGATATTAGTACCGATAAATTACAAAAACCAGTCAAAAATAATTTGCATTCTATGATTCAAATAAATATTTCAGGTCTTGACTTTACCGTAAATAACTTTTTATTGGCATGTAAGAGAGCACTACTATTTTCTATAACTTTAAAGATACCATATTCAAAGCACTGTTTTAGGGTACCCTTAAAAAAGGCGAAATTGGAGAAATCGTGACCACAGGACTTTTCTACGACAGCTAAAAATTTGAAATTTAATAGTTGTTCTATCATTTAAAACAAAAATTAGCCGTGTGTGATTCCGTTAA